>VWPU01007042.1:0-216211 GCA_013398955.1 Callaeas wilsoni
GCGGGCGGCGCGCTGGGTCGGGGACCGCGGCCGCGGAGGGGCGGGAGCGGGGGCTGCGAGCGCCCGGTG
Source organism: Callaeas wilsoni (assembly GCA_013398955.1). NCBI lineage: Eukaryota > Metazoa > Chordata > Aves > Passeriformes > Callaeidae > Callaeas > Callaeas wilsoni. The sequence goes on from VWPU01007042.1 coordinate 70, forward strand.
CGAGGGGGACGTGGGGCAGCGTCAGCCCCTGCTCCAAGGGGGATGTGGGGCACTGTCACCTCCTGGTTGGAGATGGACGGGGGACACTGTCACCTCCTGGCTTGAAATGGGCGGGGGACAGTGTCACCTCCTGGTTTGAGATGGACGGGGACAGTGTCACCTCGTGGTCCAAGGTGGACATGGGTCGGTGTCCCCTGTGGTCCAAGGTGGGTCAGTGTGCACTGGCCGAGGAAGAGCTGGTGTGGGTGGTTGTCAGCACCTGGTTTGAGGTGGATGTGGGTGGCTGTCAGCTCGTGGTCCAAGATGAGCATGGGTCAGTGTCACCTCCTGGTTTGAAATGGGTCACTGTCCCCTGGATGAGATGGGGAGCTCTCAGCTCGTGGTCCAAGGTGGACGTGAGTCAGTGTCACCTCCTGGATCAAGGTAGACGTGGGTCAGTGTCACCTCCTGGTTTGAGGTGGGTCAGTGTCCCCTGTCTGAGGCAGGAGCAGATGGGCATCACTGTCATGTCATGGTTTGATGTGAGTCAGTGTCCACTGCACAAGGTGGGTCACTGTCACCTCGATGGGCCGAGGTGGGTCACTGTCCCCTAGCTGAGGTGGACCAGATAGCCACTGCTGTTACCTCGTGGTTTGAGGAAGATGTGGGGCAGTGTCACCTCATGGCTTGAGGTGGATTGCTGTCCCCTGGCTGAGATGGGACTGATGGGGGTCAGTGTCACCTCATGGTTTGAGGTGGATGTGGGTCACTGTCCCTGGCTGAGGTGGGGCAGATGGGAGTTGTTGTCAGCTTGTGGTCTGACATGAACGTGGGTCAGTGTCACCTCGTGGTCTGAGGTGGTCATGGTCAGTGTGGTGCCTCCCGTGTGGAGAAGGAGGGGAGATTTGGGAATTACTCCAACTTTGGGTGAGGAGAGACTCAAAGGGAGGAGAGAGTCCCAAAAAATGAGCCCAGGGGGCTGAGGTGGCAGACATGGGGGTCGTTGTCACCTCGTGGTCTGAGGCGGACCCTTGCCAGTGCTCCCCACGGTGGAGGAGGTGTCAAGATCCCCCTTGTGCTGAGGGGAAGAGAGGTTCCCCCAAAATGTGTCTGTGGGGCTGAGGTGGGAGGAGTGGGGTTGGTTGGTCCAAGCACGACACGAGATGGTGCTCCCCATGTGGTGATTAGTGGTGACCCCTTCTTCACTGAGAAGAGCCCCAAAGGAAGCAGAGATGCCCCCCCCAGATGGGCATATGGGGCTGGGGAGAGTGGAATAGGGCTGCTGCCACCTCACAGCTCGGAGGGGACACGGTTCTGTGCCCCCCATGGTGTGGGATGGAAGGGATTCTAGCTCTGTGGGAATGAGATGGTGCTTAAAGGATGGGGTGGGCTCTTGCTGCTCCACAGACATGGGGAGGGGGTCATGGAGCTGCTCTTCCCTTCAGGACAGGCCCGGGGCTGGGGATGACCCTCACAGTGGCAGCGCTGCAGAGGGAGGTCCTGTGGCCCTGGGGGGAGTCAGGGGGCAGCCAGGAAAAGACCCCATGGAATGCAGGGGCTGCTCCAGGGAGGGTCTGCGGGGGGACGGACTCGTGGCTGCCAAGCGCTGGGATGTGCTGATTCCAGAGGGTTGAGGTGCTCCTGGCACGGATCCCATAGGGATGAGAGATGAGGGTCTCACCCATCCCCAAGAGCCTCTCCCCAGCCAGCAGAGCGGGAGCTGCTGGCTCGCTGACTCCCCCCAAAGCGAAGGAGACGATGGTGGAAGTGGAAAAACGCAGCATGGTGCCTCGGCTGGGGCTTTGCAGAAAGGAGAAACCCCCTCGGTGGGGACGGCAGCAGTGGGGCTGCCGGTGTGAGCCTGAAGGTCAGGGATAAGGGACTGTTCCCTGCCGGAGGGAGAGGTCGTGGGGTGGAGGAGACACTGGCCGGAGGACGGGTCTGGGAAGTGACCTCGGGCTCGGCAGGAATAAAAAAGCATCCTCCAGCGCGAGCTGGAAATTACGTTATCCTCCCCAAAAAGAGAGGTGGGAGGAGGCAGGGAGGGATTCTCCAGGATGAAAGCTTGTGGATGCAAACACTGCCACAGAGATGTCGGGCTTACGGAAAGAGGTGGTGTAAGGACAGCTGTAAAGACCCGGTGTGGCCCAGCATCCTCTGAGCTGGGGCGCGGGTTGGTAATGTGGAAGGGGTGTGAGATTTGGGGTGGGGGGCAGAGGGACGTCTCTGCCTTGTGTCACAGGGCAGTGGATGCACCCTCTCCACCCCATGGATGGGTCAGGCTGTAGGGAAGAGGCTGCAGATGGGGGTCAGTCGGCGTTTGTAGCTTTTAAAATAATCCTTAGGGATCAAAGATTTTTATTTTCCCAATTTTTTTTGAAGAAGCCGCGGGGGTGGAGGGGAGGGGATTTGCGTGGGAAGGGTGCGTGAGATGTGTACGTAGGAAATAAGCCCATGCAATCGTGCAGTGCAACAGCAAATACATATTTCTTCTGCATCTTCAATGTCATTTGTGCAGTGTTCAAAGCACATTTGTTCTTAACTTCTGCTTGGGGGTTTATTCTATTTTTATGGGTTTTTTATGGTTGAGATTTGGGCTGGGGGGTGACGGGAGGGGGATGTCTGCGGGTGGTGCGTGCGAGGATGATGAATTGGTCCGCGACCCTTTCTGCTGCTTCCCCTGGTACTCCCAAGTGCTGATCCCATCAGCAAAAGCAGTTCTCAATGCAGAAGCTCCTCTGGCAAGTTGGATTTTTCCTGTCTTGGAGTCAGGCAGATGAAATGATTGTGTTTTAGCTGTGCACAAACACCCCATGCCACAGCACGCTCGAGTGAGCGCATGGGGAGGGGGATGCCGAAGCGATGCCGGCAGGCACAGAGTGGGTGCATGTGGGGGGCTGATTTTTTGGGTAATAGGAAGGAACAAAGCTCAAGTTGCCCAGACTTTTCCCTGCTATGCTAATGCAGAGGAAAAACGTTTGCTTCTGAGGTTGTGCAGGGCTGGGAATGCCAAAGGGGATTGACAAGGAGCGCTGCAGCCCGGATCCCGTTAGGTGAAATCAGGGAGCTTTCCCTCCTGTTGATCTCTAATCCCACTAGCGCCCAGCTCCCGCTCTTTAAGGCACGCTGGACAGCACAGAGCCGACTCCCAGTATCTGACCAGAGCCAGAATTAACTTCCTGGAATCTGTGGAGCAGCCTCCACGAGGGTGTCTTTTTGCATTCCCACTACAGCTATTGCCAACGCCATTAAAATTAATCTCGGATGCGGTGATGGGACTAATACTGGAACGCGCTGGTTTGGCCGCCTTTGCTTGCGGCGCAATCGCTGCGTGCTGGGGAGAAGTTTAGGCATGGGGACGGAGGAGAAAAACCTAGGACAGCGTAAGTTCAGTGTGTAATGCTCCGAGCCCGGTTTCCTGCGGGATCGCGGATCCGCGCTGCTGCTGCATGGAGCGTAATCGGGATCGTACCTTACGTAGGGGATGTCGTGGGTGTTGCTCAGCAGCTGGGAGCAAAATCGTGGAGAATCGGAGGGGGCAGGTTGGAGTAGTACAGGAATTCTCATCCTGAATACGTTAGGTAAATCTGCGTTTGGATTTAGAGGGATGACACAATTCCTGTGGCAGCTTCTTCTCGTAAATACTGGGAAGACTCGCCAATAAGATGGTGAATAAATAGCATTTTATGGCAGAAATATAAATATACATCGGGATCTTATTTTAGCAAGGCTGTCTCTTCATTTTGTCAGGATTGTGGGAGAAGGAGCTTGTTTTGGAGCAGTCTGGACGGGGGCTTTGTCTGTTTGTGTTGTATTCAGAGGGTGGATCATGACCAGGCAGGAGGGCTGAGGGGGCAGTGCGACTGCTGAGGGGGGGCTTAGTGATATTCCTGGTGTTTTTGTGATTTTTTTTAGTTTAGCTGGGATCTGAAGGATGTGTTAATACTGTCTGTCTATAGTGGCTGTTGGGAAAGTAGTAAAAACATATGTGTGTGTGTGTGTATACATATATATATATTTTTTATTTTTTTTTTTTTAAATTTTAAATTCTTGCTGGAAGTAGTCTGATCTCAAATGGATTCCAGATCTCCAATGCCATTCCCACCAATAAAGCTCAGCTCCTGCGGTTTTTACCTTCATAAACCTACAATATTCACCTTTCCTCTCAAATCTTAGATTATCCTGAGGACTTGAACAATTCATCCAGGCTATCCAAAAAGTGAAGGATGCCAGTTGGGACACGTTATGCTCATTATAGAGGTGCTGCAGTGCAAGCTGCCAAGGGCTGTTCCTTGAGGAGGGATGCTGTGGTTTTGCTGGAAACAGGATGAAGACAGGGCTGTTGCTTTTGCTGGAGCTGTTCAGCCGTGTAAATTCAGGAGAAGTAGAAGTTTTGGTGTCTTGAGTAGTTGCACAGGTTGTGTGAATGACAGGAGTGAACTTCCCTGTCTGATGCACCTTTCTGTAACCTCTGCTGGAAGTGGGTTACTGGGTCACGGATGCTGCCCTGGAATACGGGGTTTAGAGTGGAAAGTCCGATCCCTTGCGTTATGCCGTGCTATTAAAGCAAACATTATTGGATTCCATTGGATTAACAGGATGTGGAGCTGGGCTAAAATGAATGCTGACCAGCTGGAAATCTCTCTGTCTGTTAAACTGTCAGTGATGGTGAGTTTTGGGACATGAAGGCGCTCTATATATGAGGTTTGTTATTAAAACAGATTTGAACGCAAATCTAGGAGAAAAACATTCTGTGCAAGAAACCCCAGCAAACCACAACAACCCTTGTCACTGTTGTGACATTAAAAATTATCTTGTGTATGTACATGGTGAGAAATTCCTAACATTTAGGCAGAGAGTTGGCATCTTTTTTATTAGTGGAAAGACCAAATCTGTGAGCTGTTCATCTTCGGAGGTGGAAGGATGAATCAATGGGTTTAAATGGAATATGCGGCATTTAATGACTTTGTGTTGAGTGGGTTCAGGCTCTCCTAAAATACTTTGTCTGGGGTGAACTTTGAGTTACAGACACATTATTTTGGATAGTTTAGAAACACAGGCAGATACAGCTCTGAAGTTCTCCACCCAGATCTCTCCAAGTGGGAGCCATCTGCTTGTCAAACAGCAGATGAACAAGAAGCTGCTGACCTAATGCTGCCTTCTTGTCTTGGTTTGGGGTGTTCAGCTCTGCAGAGCTTTTCTGTAAATTTACTGCCTTCCCTGGCACGTTGGAATATTTTTTTCAGCTTTTTCTGGTTAGCTTGTCTGGCAGCTGAGTTTTTCCTTTTAGCCAAGTTTTAACAGCTTGCTTTTATAGTATGGAGTTTTGTCAGCTTTTGACAAGTTGGCAGAGGGAAGACATTCTGGGATAGATGATAAATATGTTCTCCCTACAAAATCAGGTCTGGGGTATAACTTTTTATACTTTTTTCCAGCGAGGTTGTTCTCCCTTCCAAAAAATTTACCCATTCCACCCCCATTTCTACAGGATCTCCATAAGGAAGTGCTGGGCTGTGGGTGTAGAGGTCCAACGACATCTACAGAGCATGTAGGTTGTGAGAGAGTGGACATAATACTAAAATAATCATAACAATGATGGAAAAAGGGCTTTATCCCTTGAGTGGGGTCTCCATGGGTGGCGGGTGGTGGTGGTGCTTTGTGTCTTGTTGAGTGGTTCCCACTAGAGGGGGTCCAACCACAGATGTTGGAGCGGATCTCATGGGCCAGCCTTGGGAGGGCAGAGATTTCTCCAAACCTTTCCTTGGAAGAAATAATATCCTGCCCTGCCGTGCTGGGAACTCCCCTTGCCATGCGACCCAGCATTTGTGCAGAGACAGCATGGCTTGGGCAGGTGGGGGAGTGGGATTTGGAGAAGAAACTGGAGTTTGGCTTCCTCTTGGATGCTGTTGAGGAAGAGCCACATGATGCCCTGGGCAGTGACAGCAGCTCATCACCTCCCTGCCCTGGTTTTTGGGGAGGAGGAAAGGGAAGCAGAGCTGCTTGGGAAAGCTGATGTAGTTCTTACTGGAACCAGCATGAAGTTTTCCATGGCTTTCAAGGTGAAGACACTGTTGCAAGGTATTTTTGGGACAGCATCTCCAGGAGTCCAAAAACTGGAAGGGAACCCAACTGCTTTGGGTTGCAGGCTGCTTTCCATGTGATCCTTGACCACAGCATCCCTTTTCAGCTGAATTTCAGGAAAAACAGCTGTTAGGGTTTTTTCCCACTCTCCCCATGGCTTCATCTCTAATGCCAGTGGCAACCTGACAGTGCCTTTCCTGGTGGGGAGGAGACAGGGAGCCAAGGGAAGGAGGAAAGACGGCTCACCATTTTTTGTGTGTTAAAATTCCAGCCTCCAGGCTCTGTATTTTCCACCTTTCCAGACACTTCCATTTTGCTTTCAGCTGCACTGAGCCAGCTTTATTCCTTGCAGTGGTTCTCCTCTCCGAACAAATGTAGGTTATTCAGGGAGCATTTCTTTTAATGAAAAGGATGGAGGGAGAACTGATGGTGATAAAGCATCTCTTTGGAGGAGAGCTGCTTGCTCTGCCTTGAGACTGCAAGGAGCAAAAATGGGACATCAAACGTGTAATTTTCCTTGGGGAACGAAGGTGAGCCTGTGGAGAAGTCTGGATCCCTCACACAACTTCACTCTGTACTCATTTTGCTTTATTTTCCTTGAATCCTGACTTGATTTTTAGCACCTGACTGTAGTGAAAATCAGCATTAGTACAAGGCAGTGTTTTAACACCTGGAAGCTTTTAGGCAGGAGGAATTGTGAGTCAGAGTAAGGCTTTGCTAGAGAGAAAATTAAATTGTAATTAAAGGCGTCAGCAAAGAACGTGTGCCAAATATTGTCACTTCATTGACCCACCTTCTTCTGATGTGCTGGGATTCAGAATGATGGCCAAGTCTCCTGTGATGCTTTAGGGCACTGAGATGCTTCTCCAAATGGGATCCCAAGAAAATGGGGAAAGAGTTTTCCAGGGGAGGAGGATCTTTAGAAAATCCTCCAACCTAGCAGCAATCTGATGGAGGGAGGAACACCTTGTGTTTTGAACTCTGTGGAGCAGAATTACTTGATCTTTGTGGGGCAGAACATCAGGCACATCCCATATCCTTTGGGCTGCAGTGTCAAGGATGCTTCCAAAATCTTCTGGATTGTGGGACTGAGCATTAGCTGTGTCCCAGGAGCAGCCCATTGCATCTCTCCATGGATGGATTTTTATTTTTGTATTTTTTTGTCACTCTCTCCACTTGGGATTTACATTTCCTACAGCCCTGTACTGCAATTTCAGCCTGTGTTTGGTTATAGGGAAATGCTGTAGCAGAGGATCCACGTTTACAGTGCTCAGGAGGAGGCTCAGGAGTTGCTATTTGTCCAGCCCTGGACAAATTTCACTGACGGACTTTTGTTATTTCGTTATAAATGGGTGTTTTGTTCCTTATTTCCGTGTCTTGAACCAGGAACAAAGTGAAATCTTGGCCAGGAGACAAAATAATAGAGCAAAAGGCCATCTCAAATGTGTCCCCAAAACTATAATGGGACCTGAAGACTGTGGTGCTGCTCACGTCTCCTTTTTTTGGAAATCTGTGAGAGTTCAGGTTCACCTCTGAAATATTCAGTCTGTCCTTAAGTGACTTCATCTGCACAGAAGATCTTTTGCACAATTGGCAGCTTTGTTGAAACCTTCTGTGTTCAAGCCCAGAGCCTTTATCGTGACCTCCTCTTCCTCTACTCTGCTCTGATTTGGTTTAGCTGCAGCAGGATTTTTGCATCCCAAAGAAATATCCCTGTGTTATCATAGAATAGAGTCATGTCATGGAATGGTTTGGGTTGGAAAGGACCTTAAAGACCATCCTGTTCCACCTCCTGCCTTCCACTATCCCAGGTTGCTCCAAGCCTCATCCAGTCTGGCCTTGGACACTTCCAGGGATCCAGGGGCAGCCCCAGCTTCTCTGGGCACCCTGTGCCAGGGTCTCCTCACCCTCACAGGAAAGAATTTATTTCCAATATCTAACCTAAATCTCTCCTCTTTTGGTTTAAAACAGTTCCCACTTGTCCAATCACTGTCTGTCCATGTAAAAAGTCTCTCTCCCTCTTTTTTATACTTTGTACAGGATGGTTTGAGGGAATAGGCATCTTCTCCCTGTCCCAAAACCCCATGAGAATAGGACTAAGACAGGAGTCTATCCTCAGTGCTGCCTCAGTGCCCTGTAGATGGTTGTGAATGGGCATTAGAAAAACCAAGCCTGTTGTGAACAGGTTTAAATGGGCACTGCAGACATCTCAGCTCATGCTGGAAAACTCTTGTCAGCTGCTGAGCTACATCACCTTTTCTACCTTCACAGGTCTGCTCAATGTGGGAGAAGTTTCCCATAAAATTTTGGCAGAACTCTTATTAAAAACTCCTCAGGAGCCACAATGCAAAAGGCTCTGGCAGCTGGAGCTGCTTTTATCACTTTGCTAACTAAACCTGTGGGAAAAACCCAAACTTGAGTGAGGGAGGATCATGTCCAGCTTCCAGAATCTCCCTCAGGTCACGGGGCTCCGTGGGGTTTTCTATAGGGGCAGGGGAGCAGGATCATGTTTTGCTTCTGTGATGGACGCTGGACTTCACAACTCTCCACAAAGATCCGGGAGAGATGAGCTCCCCCATCCTTTCAGTGAAGTGGCTCAGGATCGTCTCCTAATGCAGGGAAATGTCGAGTATCCCTGTGAGTTTAAAGAGTTCCAGTCTGTGGGAAAATCACCATTCTCCCATTTCCTCTTTAAAAAAAAGATCGTTTTAACTTCTCATGCTTGGATCCCCCACACAGGCAGCCCTGGCTGACAGGACTGGCAGGAATACGTTGCCTGATCTACCAAACACAGAAGACAGCAGTAAAGTACCAGGAGTGGTTTTGAGTTTGGGATTGGAATTCATCCCAGTTATGTCTAAGCGAGGGAAAAAAGAGCAACGGAGGCCGATGTTGTTGAAGTAAAAATTGTAAAGAGTGGTATAAGCAGAAGGCATTTAAATAATGTAAACAGTCTGGCATGGGAGGAAGGATGGGAGGCATTCCAGAAACAAAGGGAAAATAGTTTTAAAACATGGCTAAAAATACAGCAACTCTTGAATTCCAGAGATTATCTCAATTAGTGCTTTTTCAGTATATCTCTACAACAGAATTGTAGGAGTTCACAAAAGATAATGGAGGCTATGAGATACGGAGAAGTGATATTAATTTGTTTAATTAAAAGGATGAAGGGCTCCCTAAAATAAGATTCACTTATCTTCTGTCGCAGGGAAGAGTGAGGTTATATTCGGAAAACTGCAGCTCGTGGCACTGGAGTGTGGAGAAAGCATGCAGAGAGCCAGGGCTGGGAGGAAGAGCCCCTTCTTCAGCCTCAGCAGTTCCTTGCTCAGTGACTTTTCAACAGCAAATCCCTTCCCACGGAATTTATGTGCTATTAGAGCAAAATGGGATGATTTTACATTTCCAAGAGGATTTTGTTTGATGTTCAGAGAGCAGGAATTGGACGTTTTCCTCCAACAGAAAATCAAACACTCAGACATCAGAGCTTTGAGGGGCAGACAAACATAGTTTAAGCTGGGAATCTGTGTGTGGACCTGTGCAGGGATGTGCTTGATGTCCTCAGCCTGAACATTGCGTGTCCATCCCTTGGAATGGGGGAGAAGCATGCATGGATATCCAGCTGGAAGTGTAGGGGGAGACCATAGGGGCTAGGGAGGAGAGAAGACCCTCATGCAGATTTAAATTAAATTAACCCCCCTGGATGTATATTAATATGTTAAGTAGCACTAAGCTCTGTATCCCAGCTCAGCAATATTTCGAGGCGCTTTATTGCTTTAATGGAGGGATAAAATAGAACCTGCAATTATAGTAATTTTTTCTAATTGAATATTTTGCTTTATTCTTTCCCTTTCAAAGCATGACTGTAAGTACCAGCCTTCATAAAGCTTTGGAAATATTTATACTTTCCCTCTCTGGCAATGGGTGTAAATATGCTTTTTCTTGGGCAGACTGTTTGGGTCCCTCATGGATGAGGTGCAGAACAGCTCTGGAGAGCCGTGGGCAATGCACCTTCCTCTGCTCCTTTTAATCATAGAATTCTGGGATGGTTTGAGTTAGAAGAGACCCTAAGGATCATCCAGTTCCACCCCCTTGCCATGGGCAGGGACACCTTCCACTATCCCAGGTTGCTCCAAGCCCCGTCCCTCCTGGCCTTGGACACTTCCAGGGAGCCAGGGGCAGCCACAGCTTCTCTGGGCAACCTGTGCCAGGGCCTCCTCACCCTCACAGGGAAGACTTTTTTTCCCCATATCCAATCTAGCCCTACTCTTTTTCAGTTTAAAACTGGGAAACACTCGTTTCCCATCAGTGGAGAGGGGGGAATGTGATGTTACAGTCTCAGTGCTTTCTGTCATCCTACACGGGCTTCATGTGACTGTCAGGTGTCTTTTTGATTCATTTCTTGTCCGTGCAGTGGTAGTGGACAAGTGGACAACAGCCGTTATTCCCAGGCTGTGTTCTGTTGATGAGATCCTTGTTTTCTGCCACCTAAACGGAGTTTGGGGAGGAGGACAGGTAAAGCTCCTTCAAGATCCTGCTGGAGCAAGATGTAGATGGCAGGTAAAGTCAAGAGCTGAAGGGCAGAGTCCTTGCCCAAAACCTGCCAGGTGAGGCAGCCTGCTGACAACAGGGGATTAAACTCAAAAAGCTGATGGTATAATTGGGTGTCAGTTGAGTTTTTTGAAGTAGCCATTTTCAGTGGCAGCTCTTCAAACCGATGTTCCTCCCTCCAGCTCAAGCCTCAAGCAGGCAGCAAAATGCAGCTAAATTAACATAATAATTGCGTTGTGCATTCCATGTGCTGAATCTCGGGTTTAAAGAGGCAGATTTGCTGATACTTCCTCCATGTGATGGGATGCTATCAGTTGGAGGCTGTTGCAGTAGCTGTCTCCTCATCTGAAGGGGACTTGGGATCCAATAAACTGCTTATCTCGTGTAGTTGTCCTTTCATCTAGCGTGGGTGGTGTGTGACGGCTGATGGAAGGCGCAGTATTGTGCCTCGTTTATGAATATTAATTAGAAATGGAAATAATTTGGAACAGCGTGCACCGACGACTCTCCGAGCACCGCTGGCTGCAGAAATCCGTCAGTTCCTCCCTCGTGGAAGACTCACAAATGCAGGGAAGGCGCTCACGTTGGGGTGTGAAGTCACCACACAGAGTCTGTCACGCCGACACGTCGGTGATGCAGCGGGAGGTTGTCTCGGGGCTTTATTTCCCAGCGTTTGTTACGGCTGGGCTGGGGAAGGAATGGTTTCCTTGGGAAAAGCTGCAGCAGTGCCTTGCCAAGTCATGTGCATCCGAGCCGGAGCCGGAGCTGGAGGTTGAGGCTGAGCCTGGGCACGTGGCTGTGCCGAAAGACAGCGCGATAAGGCTTCGGCGCCCTTGTTTTAGTGAAGGACATGCTTTGCTCCTGAATGCTTAATCTTACCTTAGTCCTTGTCACTCCGGGCCCGTTGTCACATGCTGACGTAAATGCATCGTGCCACTGACGCCGGGAAAGGTCCAGCCCCAAATGTGATGCAGCTCGCTTGGGGATGATAGCAGAGCCCTTCAGAGAATCTCAGAATGGTTTGGGCTGGAAGAGACCCTAAAGATCATCTCATTCCTACCGCTTGTCATGGCAGGGACACCTTTCCTTTTTCGTGGTTCTGCCTCAAAATGCGACCATGTGTGCTGATCAAGGATCGAGCCCTCTTCGTCTCACTTGCCAGGAACTCATCCTCAGTGGCCAGGAACTCATCCTCAGTGGCCACATCTCCTCTTGGGAGCTTGGTAGTGGCAGGATTTTCCCTCTCACCCTGAGATGGGCTGGCACAGCGTGGCTGTTTCTGTCACGTTAAGCTTTCTTGGTTTTTGAGAGAGGATGACTGCCTCTAGGATGCCAACTGGGAATGTTCTGGTGGTGCTGCTTGAGATGAAGGCTTGTAGGTCCCAGGGATTGTCCTGTGGTGGTTGAGCCTTGAAGACAACAGCATCCCTGCCTAGTAGACAAGGAGGAGCCCAGAAGGATGCAACACATCAGAAGGAAAATATTCCCATTACTTAAGGTTAATTTTTATTTTCTTATGAGAGTATGGGCTTGTTTTTACAAGCTGCAGGTGTATCCAGCCTATCAGAGTCTCTAGCAAAATTTACTTCTAGCTTTTGGACATGGCCATCAGGTTTACCTGTTTGAGACGAAATTTATTTTATGACTCCTGTGTGTGCACCAGTAGTGGAGCCCAGATCCCTTTGTTGCATTAGATTGTCTGTATCACCTTTGAGAGAGTTATATTCAGTGGGCCACTTTAGAATTGATGCTTAAGGATGAATCCCAGATGAAGAGAACGGAGAAATGCCAAGACATGTCACAAATCATGGAATGACAGAGTGGTTTGAGTTGGAAGGCACCTTAGAGACCATCCAGTTCCAGTCCCCTGCCATGGGCAGGGACACCTTCCACTATCCCAGGTCGCTCCAAGCCCCATCCAGCCTGAGCTTGAATACTTCCAGGGAGTTTAGCTGAGACCCAAATACTTGTGTCCTTGTGGAATCGTGCTGCTCGGGTGCTGGTGGAGGAGGATGTGGTTCATTGTTCCTGCAGTTTTTCGGAGCACTTTGCTCTGCAGGGAGGACCCGGTGGGGTTAAAGTGGGATCATCCTTGGGAGCTCAGGACGTGCAGCGAGCCAAAAATGTGCACTTCTGGGGTCACTCATCATCGCCCAGACCCATCCCAACTCTAATTTGCGGGTTAATTTATTTTTAAGGCGAGCCAAGTAATTAACTGCTTTCCTTTAAAACTCCTTGGAGCCCTTCAAACCAGTGCTTTAAAAATGGGTTGATTATTCCGCTTTCTTCAAAGCGCGTGGTATTAGGAAAAGTCGGCTCCTGCAGGCACGATCCTCTGGCAGCCCGAGGCACTCCAGGGGTGCTGCGCCGTGTCACACACGCTCAGTGTCACAAATCACTCGCCTCTGAGTGCCACTTGCTCTAAGTGGGGCATGACGGCTTTCACAGGGCCGGCACCGCTGTCCGCACCTTCCCTTTGGAATTTGTTCCCTTCCCCCGGCGTGGCTGGGGTTGGGTTCTTTGAACCAGCGAAGGCTTTGCTTTTCAATCGAGAGCTTTAGATCTGGGATAATAAAACATCAAAGTAAACCAGATTGTTGTGGATACAGAAAAAAAAAAGAAAAAAAAATCAGGACACTCAGTAGGACTTCGGGGAGTAATAAATTTGTTCTATATTTAATCTCGTATTTATCGCAGTGTCAGTATGAGACCACTTCATTTTACTACTTTAACTGTAGCTAAGAATAACTGAATCCTTGAAATATTGAGAAAGTGGCTAATACCTGGTGGTAGCTGATGGGATCCAGCTTTAATAGTTATTGATTGGCTTCAAAAAGCTCCCAGTAATATCACATCTGAGCTACTGTATGTTGGGAGTTCAAATCCTATCAGTTATTTAAGATTAGAAGTAATTGTAGATTTGCAGCTTAATCATCCCTCAGTAGGTGAAGCCAGCCAGGACTTCAGGTGTCATTTATAATTTTGCAAAAAATTATGGTTGATCTGCCCTGGTTTTATTGTGGGAAAATCTTGGCATCCCTAAACTCAGATATTCTCCAGCTTTTCCTTGGCTTGCTCTAAAATTGGTGTGGCTTCTCCGATGGGGTTGCAAAGCCTGTTTTGAAATCTGTTTGTCAGGCAGTGAATACAAGGGACAAATGACCCCTGTAGGGTTGGTCTTAGTGCTTGGTCCTTTCTCATAGTGCCCCATGTCTCAGAAAGTGCTGAAAAAACCCACATATCCTCATAGGAAAGTAAAAATTATCCCTAAGTAAGGGGAATATCTTCCATCCAGAAATTCAGGAGAGCAAAAAATCAGATTAAACACTGCTTTTGAGTACTAAAACTCTGCCTGGGTAACCTGACATTTACCTGTGCTTCAGCAGTGCTTCAAAACAGCACCCTTAATGATGCTTTATTACCATTTGTGTTCTCAGTCTTCGTTTTACTGCTCTGGAGTTCAGTAATCCCATTTATCAAAACATTTGGGGGTTTTGCTGTTTTCTTCCCCCTGGTATGGCTTGTTGCACAATTACAGCTTTGTTAAAGGCTCTCATTATTTTTCTTGGTTGTGATCAAGCTCTGCCTGCAACGAACCACTGAATTTTCTGTTTGAACACGCAGATCTCCCTGTAACTCCGTGCTGCTCCTTTCACCGGGAACCGGCTCTTTGCCATGCCTGGGAAGTGACCAGGTTTTTAGCAGCAAGGGCAAATTTTTTCTAACTATTTTAGTTTTCTTGTTGATATTTAAGTATGTTCTCAGAGGAAAAAAATGACAATTTTTCCAATTTCCTACAATTGTCGGGAGCTGTGTATCTGCAGCGGGGAGTTTGAATTCGGGGATTAAGTTGAATTTCTGGTGACTTGGCCAGCTTTGTTGCCTGGGACTGGATTAATTCCCCCTTTTTTCAGGGGATTTATTTGTGAACCAGCATTCCAAGCAAAGGTGTCTGAAACACTGGGAGGGTCTATCCTGAAACTCCGTTTTGGGGAGAATAGTGAGGAAATCACACTTTTAATTTAGAGTATTTATTTCGGAATAGTTCTGCTGAGGAATTTTAAGTAGGAACTGATGAATGAGGATATACTAATTGAAAAATCATTATTTAGAGCCAATTCCCACATGGAATATGGGTCTCACTGGAGCAGAAAGCTGTTTAAGGATCCTGACTGCTGGAGGAGCCAGGCTGGGATTGGGGAATTGTACCTGATTGGGATCTGGTGCTGAGTCCTTGTGTGCTGCTGTGAGGCTCATAAAAGACCACAGCCCTAATTAAGAACGAAAATGCACATATTTGTGATCTGTAAGTTTCCTTCCAACTCAAACCATTCCATGATTCCATCATATTTAGTCAGAATGTTTTGCCTAGCAGTGCTCCTTATGGTCAGCGAAAGGGTCCTTGCCTTACTCCCACTTTCCACTAGATATGGGATTAATTGGTTGTGTGAACTAAGCGAGGACTAAGCTTCATGAGGCTGCCATTATCGGTGCATTTGTATTCTTCCTTCCTAAATCCTCTGTGAAAACATCTGTTAGTCACTCAAAATAGGAGTCTGCATTCTTAGGAGCAATTTCACCATCATAAAACTGGAGATTTTTACTGACCAGACACCTTGAAATATACTTATTTCTGTTCCAGTCCCTTTTCCAAGAGGAAACCTTTCAGTAGGACACTAAATCTGTGTTAACTCTAACTGCAAGTTTGTGTTCATGTGTGTGAGGCAGGTGGGACTCTCTGGTGTCCGTCAAGAGCTCTGAGATGAGGAGTGTCCTGTCCTCCTCCCTTGGCCTTGCTCCTCTTCTGTTTCTGCTCTTCACCCATTTTCCTTCTATGGCAACATGTTCAATTTTTCATAGAATTCTTGAATAATGGAATCATTTAGGTTGGAAAAGACCTCCAAGACCATCGAGTCCAACCTGTAACCTGTCCCCACCTTGTCACCCAGCCCAGAGCATGGAATGCCATGTCCAGTCCTTCCCTGGACACCTCCAGGGCTGGGGACTCCACCACCTCCTTGGGCAGCCCCTTCCAATGCCTGACCATCCCTTCAGGGAAGAAATTCTTCCTGATGTCCAGCGTGAGGCTTCCCTGGTGTAACTTGAGGCTGTTCCCTCTCCTCCTGTCCCTGTTCCCTGGGAGCAGAGCCTGACACCCCCGGCTGCCCCCTCCTGGCAGGGAGTTGTGCAGAGCCAGAAGGTCCCCCCTGAGCCTCCTTTTCTCCAGGCTGAGCCCCTTTCCCAGCTCCCTCAGCCATTCCTCATCAGACTTGTGCTCCAGACCCTTCCCCAGCTTGAAAGGTATTGTTTTCTTCAGTATTGTTGAAGTTGTTTGAAGTGTTTTATTTGGACTTTTCCCTGTCCCCAAACGTGGAGGTTCTGTGCAATCAGTGCCTTGAGTTGCTGTGGTCATTGTAGCTTTTTGAACTGGGTGTCTCCAGGGTTGGGCTACTCACTGTATCTATGGAACTGAGTGCCAGAAACCCAGGAACTGCAACATTTTATTAATCACAAGATCAGAGAATCGCTAAGCTTGGAAAACTCTCTAAGATCATCGAGTCCCACAGTTCCCCCAGCACTGCCAAGGCCACCACTGACCCATGTCCCCAAGTGCCACATCCACATGGCATTTAAGCAGCAGCAGGGATGGTGACTCCTACTGTCCTGGGCAGTCCCTTCTAAAGCCTGACCACACTTTTGGTGAAGAAATTGTTTCCAATTTCCAATCTAAACCTCCCTGGCACAACTTGAGGCCATTTCCTCTCATCCTGTCACTTGTTACCTGAGAGGAGAGACCGACCCCCACCTGTCCACAACCTCCTTTCAGGTAGTTCAGGTTTCAGAGTTTCCTTTGATCCATGTCTGTTTTCTTGGATCACCTAAGAAAGGTGATACCTGTCCCAGGCTGACTCTCCCTGCCCTTCAAGCATCATCTGCTGGGGTTACCTCAGAAAGTTTCAAGTTTTTGGAGTTTCGGTACCTTTGGCTTTTTAATAAAAGACAAGGTTCATAACAGAAATGCAACTTAAAGGCCTGACAAACTAAGGGTGGTTTTACTGAAAGTGCCGTTATTGGATTTCAGAAAAGTTTCTTTACGGGAGCCGGGAATGACCATGAAAATTCACCATCCCAGACATAATGTTTGCTCTCACATCCTTTGCCTGATGATTCTCATGATAACACTGAAATTATTTGCCCATTAAAGGATATCTATTACTCTTCCTAATCATCAGAATAGAATTAGAAAAAGGAATTCCTGCTTTAAATGAGTCTGTTTACCCAGTTCTGTGGTGTAGCCGTTATTTTCCTCTGTGCGCTTTCCCATTCAGCCACAGCAGTGAAGTGTCAGATACATCTGAAACCTCTGGGTTCAGACAGCAAAGTCAGCTTTTGTCAGTTTATGATCTCACACTCTTTTTTTCCCCCCACAGGAGTTCTGTTACCTGATAAAGTTGTATCTCTTTGGGTCAAACCAGTGGGATTATCTAAATGAGGCTGTTTGTTCTGCCGTCTTTCCCGACCCGGCTCTGCTCTGCCTTTGATGGGGGCCCTTCCTGGGGTGTCCTGCAGTTGTTCCACCGTGTCTTTGGTGAATTAAAGAAGTAACTCCTTGTCCTGAACGGTTCAGGGCTCAGGGTGACAGGGATAACCAGCTTTTGTGCACAGCTCCCTGTGATCCGTAATAACTGCTGGAATTAAAGGAAGGAACCACAAAGCAGCGGCAATATTTGGTGTTTTGAAAGTAGTTCCGATTTAAGCATAAAATACCTTTTTTTTTTGAACTCTACCAGTTACTGAAAACAGTTCACAATGCTTGAAAGAGCCTTTCTGGCAGTACAGGAAAGTACCTTCAGAGATCTCAGGCCAAAGCGCCGTGCAGCTCATTATCTTCTTTCTCATAGCAAACAGAAAAGAGCACAGCTGGCCCAGGAAAAGGGGTTGGATCCGGCCAGGTACGTCCTGATTTTCCTCCAGGTTTTCATGCCGTCATCTGGCATTTGTGGCTTTAAAAGCTCCTGAGCAGGAGGTGTTGTGTATTGAACAGCCCACGATGGATGCTTTAGTCCTTTGAGGGGTTTTGGAGCTTGGAAAAATTTTCTTTAGTGTTTTTTTTTTCTAATTTTGTTTTGCTTGGTGTCTCCTGCCGTTTTCATTAGGGAGATTCCCACATAAGGATCTTCTACTGGGAGTTTCTCTTCTTATGGCAGGAAGTTTGATCTGCATGATTTTTAAGGTCCTTTTTCAACCCAAACCATTCTGTGATTCTGTAAATTCTGAGAGCTTGAAACTGTTTTTCTGCCAATATTGAGAGTGGGACAATTACAGTTGTTTTATTTATTTATAATAATTTTTTTTTTGGTTTGGTTTGTTTTCATGCAGCTCTTCTGTGGAATAGGGATTACTTGAGCTTCACACATAGTAAGTTATCCTGAAGAACTGAAACCAGCAGGGTGAGTTTCTGCCCCTTGCAGAGAGAGAAGATACCTGTGCAACAAAAACCTTTCCATAGATTAATTGTGGACACTCTTATTTTTAAGTGAAGCAAAATACTGAATATTCCAAAGTCAGTGTTCCAGCTTCAGTATGGTGTCAGGATTGATGGTTGGATTCAGTGATACTTTTATTGGGTAATTATGTTTTGTGTGTATTTGACTTTGGGAATATGTATAGAGAAAATGCTCTTGTGCTGTCAGAATTTTTAGTATGAATGTGTTATTTACTCTGCAGTCAAAGAGTGTTTTAGTGAGAAGGATTTTATGGAATCATAGAGTCCTGGGAAGGTTTGGGTTGGAAGGGACCTTAAAGCTCCTCTAGTTCCAACCCCCTGCCATGAGCAGGGACATCTTTGTAGAAGGTAAAATTGCATTTTAGAAATGCCTGTGCTCTCTACAGCTGGTGCACAGAGAGCTGAGCACCTCGAAGAGGAGGGAAACCCGAGGAAAACAGGACCCTCTTTGGATCAAATCCCGTCTCCTACATGGGATGCTCATGCTGATGGACAGAGGTGATTTTACACCAGGAACAGCTTCAGCAGCAAAGCTCCTCTCTGTGATGAGCCATTAGTTGTGGTTTCTCTCCTTTTTCTCATCTTCTACCACTTGGAGTAACTCCCTGCAGGCTCTGGAGAGAAGTGGTCCCCACAGATTTCTCTGCAGCAGGCTGTGATCCCAGCTCCGAGATGTACAGCGGGATTTGAAGAAAAATCACAGAAGGGGCAAGCACTGAGAAGGCAGAGTGGGCATTGCAAGGAGATAGGTTGGCTAAATATTTCCTAGGAGGCCACCAAGGAGTGTAAAAATGACTGGTCTCAGAGGGGATGGTTTAAAAAGAACAGTTTGTGTCTGATTTCAGCCTCTGGATAACGTGGTTTGGCTCGTGCCTTGGAGCTGGCAGTGCAGGAGAGACTCAGGGGGGTGGTGAAGAGCTGGTGGATGAATTGAGGAATATCATTGCTTCAACAAGAGGCAGTGTGAAATCTTGTGTGAAGTTCTCCTGAGTTTGTAGGAGCAGGAGACGAAAGGACAAAGCAGTTGAATTCAGGATCACGAGACTTTTCTGTGATTCTGCATTGTAGGAAGGAAAATTCCAAGCAGCTGCAGCCTGTTCGTGTCATGCAGTTAATGGCATTTTCCCATTAATTTATTTTCTGAAGTCACAAATGGATCTGTAGGGTTGTTCACAGAGGTTACTCATTCCATAAAACTTGGATGTCTCTTCATACAATCATGGAATGGTTTGGGTTGGAAGGGATGTTAGAGCTCATCCCATTCCACCCGCTGCCATGGGCAGGGACACCTCCCACTATCCCAGGTGGCTCCAAGCCCCTTTCAGCCTGGCCTTGGACACTTCCAGGAGGGATCCAGGAGCAGCCACAGCTTCTCTGGGCAGCCAGGGCCTCACCACCCTCACAGGGGAGACTTTTTTCCTGTCATCTGACTTTCATCTCGCCTCTTTTAGTTTAAAACTATTCTTGGATCTCACCTGAAACGTGAAACCGTGAGCTGCACGCTGCCTTCCCAGCTCTTTGGAGCACACAGACCCCAGCCCTGTGCTGCTAATCCAGCTCTGCCTGAGCACCCAGCAGATCCCAGGGAGACTTTTCATCTCCAGCAGGATTGCAGGCCACAGACCTCGTGTTCTCCGGGATGTGAGCAGAGTGTAATATTGATTGGAATGCTTACTGTAGTTATTTATTGCCTTCATTAGCAGGGAAGAGATGAGAGACTATCACAGTGTATTAAGTTGTCCCAGAGACACCTCGATAGTAAATTATAAATAAACAGTCAACAGTGGAGTAGAACTGGTGGAAAGCTGGGATGGTCAATGTAAGGATCTACCAGCCAGGCTTTTTAAATCACTAATGTGCAGATTCAGCGTGGTTATTGCTTCCTGTGGCTGGTAATGCTGTTTTAAGGGACTTCAGTGGCTGGAGACGTGGTTTGACTGAGCTAATTGAGGTCCATCTTGAGATGCCTTTTCTCTTCTGCACAGCACTGAGACTTTGGAAAAGTGTTTCCATAGGATTTCATCAGAGATAAACCCCCAAAACTGCTGTTTTGCTGTAAACATACCCTCCTAAGGAAGGGAAAGATTGAGCTAAAATGATAATATCCTTGAATTGGTGATTGGTTGGAAAAGGGAAGTAAAAACCTGAGGAGAATAAGGGTGGTTCCTTGTGCTGCTCATTTCATTTCCTTCTAGTTTAGCACCAAATAAAGCTTTGTTATCCCAAGGGAGACGACTGTGTGTGTGCTGGTATGGGATTGTAGCATTTTTAACTTTACTGGTTATCATGGCTGTCATGGTTAACTGTTGGAGTCAGTGATCTCACAGATCTTTTCCAACCTTAATGGTTCTATGATTCACCTAACACTCAACTTTTACTGGAGGCTTTTGAACCCAGAACCTGCCCAGAGCCCAGTGCTGCAGCTGTGGGGCCTTATTTTACAAGAAAAATAAAACTTACATGGCCAAAGGGGCCTCAGAAAAAGCTCAGTGACAGAAGGACCAGTTGAAGACAGCAGAATTGAAAGTGGACAAACTTTTTTGGTTGCTTTTATTTGTATTAACTATAAAAAAACCCCAACAAACCTACAGTTCTGCTTTACTTGAAGCTGCCGTGACTCATAAATAAACCATTCAGTGCTGTGCTCACAGCCTAAACCACTGGAGATGTATTTAAAGCCATAAACTCCGTTGCTGCACTTGTATTTTTGTTTTAAATCCTGTTTGTGCAAGGCTGTTAATTTACACAGGGCTTTACAAACACAGATAAGACACTTTCACTGCCCACGTAATTCATTCTTAGAGGTTTGGGCTTCCTAAATGAATGCTTTGTCCAGGTATTAGGGCATCCCTTCCTTTCCTTGTGTATCCCTGTGAGCAGTCCTTGAGCCAGAGCCTTTTTGTGGGCAGACATTCCTTCACCCAAGGGAATTCTCATTCCCAGATGGACACTGGGCTCTGGTTTTTTGGGAGTAATTTTGGGGTGGAAAGTTCAACACCCAGGGTTGTAGGTGCAAGCCCAGGCTTATATTAATCCCCATCTCCATATGTTTGTGCATAAATAATACCCAAGTGTGACAAATACTGGTTAAGACATTGTGCATTCAATAATGACATTTCTTGGCCTTTCCTCCTTGATTTGGAAAGGATCCTCTTTATGTTGGAGGCACGGGGAGTTCAGAGCATCATAGGTTTCATCTCCATCCCACTGGATGAGGGATGGAGATGAGGATTTCCTCTTGCTGGAGATTGCTGGTGGCGGGAAGCACTTCAGGCAGCCTGAAAAGCCTGAGTGCTTCCTGCAGGAGAGTGTTGTGTTCTCCTGGTGCCAAATGGGTCAAAATCTCTGCCGTGGTGGTGGCAAACTGTGGAGCTGGCAGGGGAAGGAATAAATCAGGGAACGTTCTGGGGAGATGATCGTTAACCAGCATTCATGTGTAAAACGGCGTCTAGACATTCAAACACTGCTAATAGCCTTTGATTAACCATTTTTGTTTTGTTCTTGCTCAGTGTGTTAATCACTGTGATTAAAATGCTTAGCCACCATGGAGCTAGGCGTTGGATAAATTAGGAAGTAAGCAAATCCAAACAGATGGGGCAGGGAAAATTAGTGTCTCTGGCAGGGCCAGCGTTAGACAAGGCAAGGCCAAGGAAGATTTAGGGGGAGACCCTAAATAATCTAAGAAAAGCAAATTTGCCTTTGCAGTGGGCCTGCCAGATCTCCCCACCCTGCTGCTCCTGTAAAGCTTTGCCTCCTCAAGCCTTTTTTCTCTGCCTCTGGAACTCACCTGGCCTGTCACATCCCAGGATGCTACAGCCCGGTTTGGAATCCACTCTCCTTTGCACAAGGACATCCCAACATCCTTGTGGGGTGGGTCCTGTGTCCCCTGCTGCAAATCCCTGCAGACGGGACTTGGGAGAAGGATCAGCCACTCAATTCTAGCTCAAGAACAGCCTGGTTTCTACCTATTTGGGTTTTTTTCCCTTCTTTTTATAGCAATAGCAAAGGAATGTTGGTGATATTTAACTCCTCCACCACCAAACGTGTGGGCACCATCCTTCAGTGGGACAATGACTAATTTAAACTGCTGGGATTAGGGCTAAATCCTTGTCTGCTGCAGATTTTCAAGGAAGAATGAGGGCTGGAAAGAGTGGGAAAGGCACCTTGCACTACTTGTAAGATCAGGAGCCTTGTTAGGTGTCGAGATGCATCAAAATCAGCAGCCAGTCATGTCATCTCTAAAGAGAAATCAGAGATTAAATAGGTGAGCACAGGGGTTTCTCTGTGGTAGATTTGGACAGAGCTGGAATTGCCTGAAGCTGGGATCATCCATGGAGGTGGTGGAGAGACCACACTCACAGCCCTCTCTGTTCTTCCTTGCGCTTAATCTTGTTTGCTGTGTAACCTGCTTCCTGGTAGAGCTGTGAAAAAAAATAATTAAATGGGTAGTTTTGGTGACAGGAGCTTTTGGCCTGTTATGTGCTAGGATCTGTAGCTAGGATTTCCAATTTCCCTTCTAATCAAAAGGCTTCCTAAACCTTTCAGAAGCGCTCTCCTGGGATGACTGCACTCACAGGAAGGCTTTGTTTCTGCTGGTGTCAGTCTCTTCAAAGATACCTGGAACACAGCACAGCCACCAGCCCAGTCCTGCTCCTCTCCGAGCATCACGGGGCTGGGGATACCCAGGGCACAGCCCTTCCTTTTCCAGATGCTCCAGCCCCGAGTACTGATGGTCCTGGGATGGCACAGTGTGAAAAGTTGGGAAATCTTGGAGTTTCCTCACTTACAAGAAATGCTGAGTTTAATCTGAACCAGTGTTCCATCAGTGCCTGCGTGGGACTTTTCAGGTTAAGTTGAGGGGTTTTGTTTTGTTTTGTTTTTTGTTTTGTTTTGTTTTGTTTTGTTTTTTATTGTGTCAGGTGGATTTTTACTCATAATCACCAAATCACAAAATGGACAGAATCCCTGGCGGAAATCACGTTTAATGATCTCTGAGGGTACATTCCTGGCTCCTGGTACTCTTTTAAGACCCCTAGGCAATACTAAAACTCCTTTAAAAGTCAGTTCTCTGTTTGATTTTGTTTGTTTGGATTTTTTGCTTATTTCCACTTCTTTTTTTAAAAAATTTTCCCATCCCCCCATTTACTGCTTTCCCTCCTGTCCTTATAAAATAATCTAAGGGAGGTCTAAGTTGGATATTAGGAAAAGGTTCTTCCCCCAGAGGGTAACTGGCATGGAACAGGCTCCCCAGGGAATGGTCACGGCTCCAGAAGTGTTTGGACAACACTCAGCCTCAGGGTGAGGTTGTTGGAATGTCTGTGCAGGGCCAGGAGTTGAACTCTATGATCCTAATGGATCCCTTCCAACTCAGCATATTTTATTATTCTACCTCTTATTTAATATTTCTGATTTCCTTTGTGACTAATCACAGCAGTTTTCAAGCCTCATAAAAAACTTCACTGCCTCTGCCTCCTTCCTTACACTGGCCTTACTTTCTTGCTTTCATCTCCTTTTTTTCCCCCTCGGGTCATATGCCTGTATGCAGGAAAGCACAGATAGTGCTAAATAAATATGTCTTTTATACCTGAAGTGTAGAAGAAGCCCTTAGACTCAACACTGTGTCTAAATATACCTAAAGAAGTTGGGCTTATTCAGCTCTCCTCTAAGGAGATTGAGACATGTGAGTCTCCAGCTGAGCATGTTAAGCTCCGCAGTGACCACACTTCCAAATATTTTATTTGCAGCGTGTTAAGGTTTTTTCAGCAAGTGCTCTGTTGTTATTGCCAGGAAAATGCTGACATATATTTTATGTAGCACATCAGATGTGATCCAGACTCGCTTTGCAGAGCTGAGTAGCATTGCTACGGCCAATTGTTCGACACAGCATTTTGCTGCGTTTCCTGACATGCTTAATAAAGATATTTTCATGATTCTGGAGGCAGCCTGAATGCCATTAACTGCTGGCTTTCTGAGGAGGCACAAACGCAGCTCCTAATGCCAGGCTCTGCAGGTTTGGCTCAGCAGCCTTCAGGTACCACTCCAGAGCATGGGAAAATTGAAATAAAAAACACCTTGGCTGGTTGGTGTCACCTGAGCTGCTGCTTTCTGTCCTGCAGATTGACCTCGTCCATGGATTAGGGTAAGGCAGAGCTGGGGGGTGTTTTCTCAGGGGTGGGGATGGAGGTGGTTGAATGTTTTGGCACACAGAAGACCTGGCAGAGGATCTACGGAAAATGTCTCTGTCAGCCTGTGTCAGGGTCCCTGTGATATCCATGTGTTGTCTTGGCAGAGTCCAGAGCCTGTAGATGTGCTGACCTTGTAGCCAGAGCAGGAATTTGTTATTCCAGTAGAACTGGGCCTTGTCATCACTGGTTTATCTTGGATTTAGTATTTTTTTCACTTACAATCCACAGTGAATCTGTGGGGTGGGAGGAAAGCAGGAAACCTGCAGAGGAGCTGTACCTGGAGGTAAATGCTGGAGGGAAGGAGCACCCCTCCCATGAGGAAAGGCTGAAAGGATTGGGATTGTTCATCCTGGAGAAGAGGAGGTTCCCGGGGTGACCTTATTGACCCCTCAGTACCTGAAGGGACCCCACAAGAAAGATGGAGAGAGACTATTTACTACAGTCTGGAGGGACAGGACAAGGGGGAATGGTTTCAAAATAAAAGAGAGTAGGTTTAGAAAGTATATTAGGAAAAAAATCTTCCGTGTGAGGCTGGTGAGGCCCTGGCACAGGCTGCCCAGAGAAGCTGTGGCTGCCCCTGGATCCCTGGAAGTGTCCAAGGCCAGGCTGGACGGGGCTTGGAGCAACCTGGGATAGTGGGAGGTGTCACTGCTCGTGGCAGGGGTGGAATGAGAGGATCTGTAAAGGTCCTTTCCAATCCAAACCCTTCTATAATTCCTCGACTGATTCTCTGGTACCTGGTTTTCTGTGTGGTTTTGATGTGCTGGGAGAAAATAGTCTGGTGGTTGTGTTTCAAGGGATGGTGTTGGTTGACACAGGATGACTCAGGGTGTCTCTGATCACTTAGGAAAGTGCTGCATCCCTGAGCATCCCTGTGGGAAGGGAACAGGCTCCCAGCACATCCCTTCCCACAGAGGGAGTATCTCTTCCTCAGGCACAACCAGTTTTTTCCACCTTCTGTGTTTTTCTGCTCTGTGTAAAGCTGGGGAATTTTCACTAGAAGGAAACAAAAATGGTCATGTTCACTTTTGCCGCCCCGAAGGCTGCAGGAGAGGAAAGAAGACTCTTCTCTCATGATAGACATGTCCTTTTTGGCAGTGTGAGCTTTAAAGGAAGCCAGAAGTACAGGAGGAGGATGGAGGCCAAGAGGAGGAGGTGGGATCTTCAGTGCTCCCTTCACAGGTCCCAAGGATGTCCCAGTTTGGTGGAGAAACTGAAGCAGAGGGTGGCAGAGATTTGCTGTTCTCCGTGGATCCAAACAGCTTCTGAGTTGCTTAAAATAAGCACTTGGAAGGTATCGTGTTCCTGTGGAGGTAAACGGTGAAGGAATCACAAGCTGGAGCGTGGGGAAGGATACGTGACAGAGCTGAGGCCAAGATTTGGGGCAGAGAAGGAGCTGGAGTGGGAAAGTCCTGAAAGTGTCTGTGCTGTGGCAGAGAAGCCAGAAGAAGAGGGTGTTGTGGTCAAGTGAAATAAAAAGATGTCTAAAGTGTGCCAGTTTTATTGAGTTTTCCTCAAAGTCTGCACAGCGGTGTGGCTAAGAAGAAATAGTGGTTGTATTTATGCTACTTTATAAAAAACTTGGGAGAAAACATGATTAGTGTTTTCCATAGTGATCTTTAGCTTCTTTTGCTGATGTCCTGAATTATGAAATCAGAGCATCTGAATTGTGAAAAAGCATTGCATAAAGCACTGGATAATTAGGCTCTTTTGAATTTTAGATTTAGATTGAGTATTAGGAAGGAATTCTTTCCTTTGAGGGTAGGGAAACACTGACGAAGGTTGCCCAGAGAAGCTGTGAGTGCCCCTGGATCCCTGCAAGTGTCTAAGGCCAGGCTGGACAGGGCTTGGAGCAACCTGAGATAGTGGAAGCCATGGCAGGGGTTGGAATGAGATGGGCTTTAAGCCCCTTCCTATCCAAACCATTCTGTGATTCCATGAAATTATTTAATCCGTATTGTGGTGTTCTATGTGTGTGCAGGAGACACAGAGCCTGTCCCTGTGGTAACTTTTGAATTTGACCCATTTCAACCAGAGTTTTCAGTGTAGATTTTTCAGATAACAAATGATTGCTGGGTCCCTGAAAACAGAGGGGGGAGAAAAACCTATTACAGGTCCCATGGAGTAAAAGCTGCCACGTGTTAGTGAGGGTCCACCAGTGAGTCGACCAGGACACTCCACTTATTCCAGTTGGCAAGATGGGTTTGGTCAAAGGTTGGACTCAATGATCTCGGAGTTCTTTTCCAACCTAAAGGATTCTGTGATTATTTTTCACCGAGTTCTGCTCGAGTTCACCCCTCGGCTCCTATCTCTGTCCATCTCCAAGGTTGTTCCTCTTGTGCAAGTGAATCTTTGGGAGAAGTGATGCCATAATCTGATCCCAGGGCTCTGTTTTTCCTCCTGCAGCTGCCGATCCCAGCTCAGACTCCAGGCACTACGGGAGGGGGTGTGATAGATCTCCACGTGTTCCCTGGATCTATGGGAGCTCGTGTGTTGGCCTGGTTACTGAGATTTTGTTCGATTGTGTTGGTTTAACTCAGTGGGAGGTTATTTGAGAAGGAAATGAAAGGCTCAATGAACAGTGAATGCTTGAAGAGGTGTTAAGAGGAAATTCCAGGCGTCTAAGCTTTAGGTTCTTTTGTTTTAGGGTTTTTTTTTTTGGCTGTCTTTTCAGCCAGCCGGGTTCTGAGCAGTGCAGGAGTAGGTCTGCAAGCACAGAGGAAGGGATAACTCCTGCAGGAGTGAGAGAATCCCAAGGAAGAGGAGTTTGTGCAGAGAGGACCTGGGAGTCACAACAGTTCTGGACAGAAGGAGAGTAGAGTTAGGAGACATTTTTTATAATGAGGGTAGTGAAACACCAACACCATGGATGCCTCATCTCTGCAAAAAGTCAAGGTCAGATTGGATGGAGCCCTGAGCAAGTTTCTATCCCTGCCATGGCAGAGGGGTTTGACACAGAGATCTTTAAAGTTCCCTTCCAACCCAACGCATTCTGTGATTCTGTGGAGAGTTTTTACCTGCCTCAGTTGCTGCAGAGGATGATTTATGTCAGAACTGTTTGCTAGCGAGACAGGACTTTACAACAGGCAGGTTGTTCTCACCACTGGGAGAAGCTGTTCTATAAATCAGTTTTTTCACCAAGAAGGGTTTCTGGAGGCCAGAATTCATCAGGACAGGTCATACATAGCCTGGGGCTGTCACGTCCCTGACCTGTGCTGCAGAGGGGAGAACTGCGGGCAGGTGGGGACAGCCAGGTGTGAATGACAGCGTTCAGAGGGGCACATAATGCTCTGTGTCTTGATGTTGGGGACAAGCTCTTGCACAGACAGAAATAATAGGAAGCCAGGCCATCTTAAGTGAAAAAGGAAGAGGTTTTGTCCCTTTAGAAACTCTTTTTGTGTCTGTCACTCTGCTTGTATTCTTAATTACCTGGACATTGGAGCTATTTTGAATGTATTTTTCTAGAAAGGAGTATTTATAAGGAAAAAATCTGATTGTGTAAATGGATGAGTGTAAAGTACTGCAGAAAAAGAGGACAAGATTGGCTGTCCTGAAATCCAAACTTTACTGTTGAAAGTGATCATGTCAATTGTATTGGAAGCCTGATAGCAGTGAAGTAATGAGAGGGAGATTTGATTGCTGAAACCAATGTAATTTTCACAGCATTAATATCTGACCAAAACTTCGTTCTGAGGCAGTGAATTGCGTTCTTATTAGACAACTGTGGTCTTCCCTACTTTGCTGTAGATGCACAGGCTTGTTACTATTTAGGCCAAGTAGGTGCAATAATATCTCACCTGCTTCTCACTGATGTGTAATTTCTGTCCAAGTTACAACAAAGCAGCTGCTTCCAAAACCCATAATAATTATGGCTGCTGGTTTTTGCATGCTTGGGATCAATACACTGGAAGTAGTGTAAGACTAGAGAGCTCCACTCTGCTTTAAAAGATTTGGGAAATGATCTACACAACATGGCAGAGGCTGAAAGTGGAAGGCTTTGTTGGAGGAGGTGTTAAAACGAAGTGTTGACATCTTTCTCCACATTTCATGCAGTTCGCTTCTCAAAAACAGTCCCTTCTTAATTATCCCTTGGATTTATTCATCTTTCCCAAAGTTTTTTCACATGATTAGTGAAAGGCGGTTGCATGTGCCTATCTTCTGTTCTCAGCAGGATTCTGGATTGCCCTTGCACTGAGCATCCTTCTATATCCCTCATATAATTCTCCAGTTCTTGAGCGTTCCCTGTTTAACATTTCTGCCTGGGTACGTGTGGGTTTTACAATTAATATCACAGCCAAAGTGTACTGGGAGGTCAGATGATTTATAAAAAGGAGGATAAAAGTCTCATTTCATGAAAATAAATCTTGTGAAACCACGTCTGTAACCTTTTAAGTGAACAGGAGTACTTCTCAGAGATGGATTCTGTGAAATTACACCGTTAAGAGACAGAGGGGAGTCTCTCTCTTGGCTGCAGGGCACTAAAACTCAGCCCCTAGTCTTGCCATCATCTAGGAGAGAACCTGATGGGTCAAGAGCCAGCCCATAATTCCAAGCCCATGGTGTGACAGAGTTGAGCTGAGTTTAATACAGGATTGTTTTGCCAGGGACTGAACTGATGCACTCAGATGGACCCTGAGGGCGGACACTGGTCCAGCATCTCGTGACAGCCCTGAAGTGGTGACTTAGAACCCAAGGGAAGCAGCCAGACCATCTCCAGAGGAGAAGGCAGACCCTGGTTCAGCTCTTCCAGCGCTGGTCACACTGCAGAGTGTCCAGAGTGGTTTTGGCAGGGCGAGGTTTGGCACGGGAGCAGCATCACCTGGGACCAGCCTTCCTTTGTTCAGTGGTGCCGTGTCCCGCCTGTGCCCGCTGCTGCCTGGGTCCTGCCCCCAGAGTTCCCAACCTGGGGCAAGCAGCAGTGGGTGAGGCCGGGGTACAGCAGTGCTGCTGTGTCAGCAGAGCAGGTTTGGGTGAGGTTCAGCCACAGCAGCTGTTCCAAGGCAGAGCTGGTGGGAAATACCAACCCTTGCCTTGCTTGAGGAGAGATGTTCTCGCTCTGCTCACCCAGGAGTTTATTAAGAGGAATCACAGAATGTCCTGAGCTGCAAGGTACCCACCAGGAGTCCAACTCCTGGCCCTGCACAAACACCTTAACAAATCCCACCCAGTGCCTGAGAGTGTTGTCCAAACTCTGCTTGAGCTCTGGCAGCCTTGGGGCTTTTTGAAGTTGCAGAGGAGAAGTCTTGATATGATGTGATGATTCCAAATGGGTTAAAAAGTCTTTGTGCCTTAGCGCTGGAGCAAGTCAGGAACAAATTCCTCCAGCTGCTCTTCCAGGCTGTAGGGCAGTTTCTGGGAATTGTCCTCCACAGAGGGAAGTGGAAGGAGTGGACTGTGGTCCCTTTGTCATCTCCTGAAGAGTTTTTGTCCCTTACAAAGGCAGCACATCTTCCAAGGTGGGTGACTGCTCTACTATTGTAGGATCACAGGCAGGGACACCTTCCTCTATCCCAGGTGTTTCCAAGCCCTGTCCAACCTGGTCTTGGACACTTCCAGGGATCCAGGGGCAGCCACAGCTTCTCTGGGCACCCTGTGCCAGGGCCTCACCACCCTCACAGGGAGGAATTTTTCCCTAAATTATCTAATCTAAACCTCCCCCCTTTCAGTTTGTTTATCTGATGGATTAAATCCCCAAGGAAATGCATCAAGCAGAGGGAAGAGTGTTCCCGTATCACCTCATCCCTGATGTTATTTAGGTGAAGAGTCAATGGTAGCAATAATAGGAGGAGTTTTCAGGCTTAAATATTGAAAGGCAACATTTGGACTGAGACCAGGGAAAAAATTTGCAGGAATAGTAATAATAAATAGTAAATAGTTCTATGAAGAGAAAGAATGACCAGTAGAGCTTTCTAGTCTTGTGTGTTGGTACATTTTCCATTATTCCAGTAAAGTTCCCAGCTCAGCCCGACTCACCAGCTGATGTCCAGGTTCTGCGGTTACTCTTGGATGGAGGATTCACAGCTACATTTCTCCTCAGGAGACAAAATGCAAAGCAAAGCAGCTCTATGCTGGTGACAGCATGAACGTGCTCATTGAAAGCTTCATTTAATGTTTATAAACATCAGGGATGACAGAAATGTTGTAACTTCAGCATTTAGCGATTTTTTTTTTTTTTTAAAAAAAACATGCCGTTAAGGCACTTTGAGGCTGCTGAAACAGTGAAGCAAACATTTGTAAGTTTGTAGGAAATCTGTGTCACGCTTCTCAAGTCTATAGCTGTGGGTAGGAGGAGAAGTGTCAACTTATCTCCAGGAACTAAAACATCCTGATTGTATCACATAGAATCAACCTCTCAAATTCATTCCTGCGCCGAGAAACCCAGTCACATAAAATCGGCCAGTTTTGAAGAAGGACTTTGAAGCTTTGTGACCACTGGCATTTCCGTCAAGCCAGGGTTATTTACAGGCTGCTGTGAACGGGTTTAACTAATCACTGGCAGCATTATCCAGTTTTTCATGCTTGGAGAGAAGAACTATCAAAGCCCTGAGTTTTGAGCGGGATCAAAGAGGTTTTTCACTTTGAGGCATCGTGCTATGACCTCTGCTAGAGGCAGAACGAGGCAGTGGGTTCATTTGGCGTTCAATGTGCAAAAAAAGCAATATTCAGGAGGGAGAAGCAAAGTTTGGTGACAAGGGTGGATGTTAAAACATCATCCAGGCATTTTGGGGTTTTGTTAGGAAAGCCAGAACTCACCTACAGTTGAGGCTTGCAAGGGGATGTCCAGCACAGCAAGGTGTTTTTAAAAGGTTGTATGGACGTGGGACTTGGGGCATGGGTTAGTGGTGGGCTTGGCAGTGCTGGGGGAATGGCTGGATTTGATAATCTTGGAGGGCTTTTCCAGCCTAAATGATTCCATGATCCTCTACCCCTGTGTTGTGGCCTCTGCCATGAGCAAAGAGCAGAGGGGTTTGAGACACAGAGGAACATCAGCAGGAGGTAAGGACTGGGTCAGGGATTACCTGCAAATCCATGAGACCTGATGAGTTCCACTGGGTGCTGAGAGGTGACTGGTGTCAAAGCAAGGCCACTCTGACAATTCATGGAGATGGTGGGAAAATAGTAAATATTGCCCCCATCTTCCTAAGACTACACAAGGACAATCCAATGAACTCCATTTTGATCCCTGAAGGAATCGTGGGGTGAGTCTTCTTGAACAGATTTCTAGGCGTGTGCAGGGAAGAAAAGAGTTCCCCAAGAGCAGAGCCCGACCCCCCCGGCTGCGCCCTCCTGTCAGGGAGTTGTGCAGAGCCCGAAGGTCCCCCTTGAGCCTCCTTTTCTCCAGGCTGAGCCTCTTTCCCAGCTCCCTCCGCCTCTCCTGGTGCTCCAGCCCCTTCCCAGCTCCGTTCCCTTCCCTGAACAGGGGAAGCCATCAGCATCTCAGGCTCTTTAAAGAGGAGCCCAACCACAAGAGGGAAGTGACCTGACCCCCTTTGCTGGTCAGACATGAAATCCCACATCCAGTTTTGTGCCTCACAAGAAGAACTTCTCTGAACCAGAGAGGATTCACCAGCAGGCTGACAGCACGGGGTGTTTGAAGACAAAAAGCATTTATAGATGCTGTAATATATTTATATTTTCAATAAGATCTTTATTGCTGTGATAAAAAACGAGGTAGATAAGGTGTCTCTGTATTACGATGTCATGAGTGGTGCACATGCAGAGTGCAAAACCAGAGTAAGAACGGAGCCTGTGGACAGCTCCCCCTTCCCAAAATGATCCGAGGGGATTTTTCACTGCAGAGTTCAGGCTGAGAACAAGAAGCATGTGTTCTCCCCGAGCAGAGCTGGCTCTGTTGGCAAAACTGTTACCAAACATCTCACAAAACTACGGAGTGGGTTGAACTTCCCAGGTTTTACATTTGTAAGGAAAGTCAGTCAAGTATTTTTTTTTTTTCCCCACCAGCAACAGATTGCACCAAATCCGAATTAGGTGGCAGCCATCTGCTTTCACACAGGCTTGGAAAACAGGCCAGCCCTCCTCAGCCTGGGTGGGGAGGGTGCTGGGGAGTGTTTACAACTCTGTGTTTACAGGATTTGGGATTAATGTGCTGTTTTCTTTTTCTGAGACAGAGTAAAATTGAATTAGGCTTTGAGCGAAACACTGAGCGCCGCTCGCTTTCAGCACTGCAGTGTAATTTAGAAAAATGAGCTGCTCAAATCATTCTCTACCAAAATATTCTGACCTCACCCAATCCAGTTTGGTAGTATACCCACAACAGATGTGCATTTTGACTTTTTTTTTCAGTGCACTGTAACATACTCAGTTGATACTTTCTGGAGTCGCAGTGGTGAAGCAGAATCCCTCAGAATTTTGGGGAAAAAAGGAGAAATAAGGTTTTATGGACTGTAAGGTTGGATAACTGTGATTTTCAGAGTAGGATGTCCATGTCATCATCCCTAGAAGTGTTCAAAAAATGTGTGGATGGTGCAGTTGAGGACATGGTTTAATGGTGAACACAGTGGTGGTGCTGGCTTGGTGGTTGGACGTGGTAATCTCAGAAGTCTTTTCCAGCCAGGCTCTGTGATTCCATGATTTTTTGATTCTGTGGCTCCGACATCCCAGAGTCAATAAATCACAGGGTTACTTGACCTTGCCCCCCTGTCAGGGCAGGTTGTGTCTGAGCCACGCAGGTACATCTTCCAGTTTTAGTCTGATTTGTTTAAAAAAGTGACAACACGGAGAAATAATATTAACACTGAAGTCAGGGTCAGCCAGGTCCTGGAGCAAACACCTTTGGGAACACACCGGGGCTTGTGCCAGGCTTCTCCTGCCCTGCTGTCCTGCATCCCTGGCGGCCCCTCGTCGTTGGGCTTCTGGGGGTGACACTGAGCTACCAGGGGTGAATTTTTGGGTGGTGACCCCCATCGGTGCAGACAGCTGAAGGTGTCGCTCAGTCTGCAGAGTGCCTTGGGAAGCCAAGGGAAAAACAGGCCCAAATTCCAGCGATGTGACCCACAATGGATAAGGATACTCCTGTGAGGAGCAGTTCCCTGCCTGGTTATTCCACTTGACCTGGCTGATTTAACCGATTTCCCCTGATTTCACACGCAGGGGCTTGGCTTAAGCTCTTCTCAGCTGTGGGGATGAATCAAAGAGCTCCGTGGCAGTAGGTGGGCTGGGAGAGAGATTTTGATACCAGCGAAGGTGCCAACACAGTAAAAGAAATTTTTGGATGGTTCATCTATAGGGCATTTCCGTGCCTGGTTTTAGTGTCTGGCGTGACACGGCAGTTCCCAGGTGCTGTTCAGAGAAGAGCTGAGCAGCTCCAGCACACGCTGAAAGCAGCATTTGCACAAAGCATGAGACTACAAAACACCTGTACTTGGGTTTGCTTTAGTTTTTAACTTGGAATCTTCAGCTGGATCGGCCTTTCCACTACAGCTCATTTACGCTGCTGTTGGAGGAGTGTAATTTATTCTCGTATTTGCACTGCCAGGGTGGTTTTAAGTGGAAAGTGAGAATCAGACCTTCAATTTTCTGGTGGTTTCTTTGTGTTTTGATGACAGATAAACAGCTGGATGCAGTAGCCTTTAACCAAGCCTCCGAGCATCCCTTCATTGCTCTTAATTCACAGCAGAGCCTGCGAGACCTGTTGCGAATAAGTCATGGGAGGATAAAGCAAAGCAAAGCAAAGCTTGTTGTGTCTCAGAGCTGCTTTGTTCTTTCATTTGGTAATTATAGTTTTGGTTTTAATTATTTAAGCCGTTGTATTCTGCATTGTGTCACCCTGGGTTTGTGCACTGCTGTGGATGGGACAGCTCAGGAAGAGAGAGAGGGATTCCTGCTCAGAACACACTCAGATTTACTCGTGTGACCTTTGGACACGGAGCGGGGTTGATAAATCTCTACTGACAAGCAGAGAGGCATCACCACTTGGAACTTGCAAATGTGGAACAGCAGCAATTAGGGAAGAGTGAGTTTGTATTGCCAGCACTAGGAATTTATTTAAGAGAAGATGGATTCAGCATGAGGTGTTGATGAAGAACGTTTTGTTTTTGCCCAGTTCCTGAAAAGCTCTTTTTAATAAATTGCTGATCTTTGGAGACCTGTAAGAAATACCACGGATTGCCTTTTATCAGCCTATAATGTGCTTTCATCACTCCAGAGAAGGATGTGAGCGTGATACTGAGTTAGTCCCTGGAGAAAGGCAGGAGACACCACTGACGGCTCCGGAGTTAAGGCTGCAGCGAGTCTGCGTTGAAATGGAGCTTAAATTTCCTCGTTAGCGCAAATATCTCTCTAACCTTATCACCAAAGTGCTGCTGCTCCTTTCTCACACACAGAATTACTCTTCCGTAATGCTACAAGTAATTTACCTCGGTAATACTGAGTCAAAAACAACTCCTGTCTGAGCGGTTATGATTTATTGCTTCTTGAGGCTCTTAAGATTGAAATGGCTTTTTTGAAACTCTAAAATGCCTAAATATTATACTCTGCATTTACTACGAGGCAAAATCTGTGTGGATTTGATGGCATTGAGATAATCAAGATGAGATGCTGAATGGCCGTTTTGCAAACATTTTCTGAGAATAACATCAAAAAGTAACCAGATGTTAAAAGTGTTGTAACCCTGCTGTATTTCTTGGAATCACAGAGTGGTTTGGGTTGGAAGGGACCTTAAAGCTCATTTTGTTCCAATCCCCTGCCATGGGCAGGGACACCTTCCACTATCCCAGGCTGTTCCAAGCTCCTGCCAGCACCCCCTGTCCTTTGCCCACCCTGTGACCTGCGAGCTCTGGGGTTCACCACTGTGCACCCGGATTTTATTTTAACATTTCCGTTTCTGTGGCTGAATAGAGCTGAACTGGAGTTTGCCTCCAGGACCAGTTTGTTCCCCTCCTCCTTCCAGTGCACAGCCAAACGGGCTTTAAAAACTGCTGATGGTTGTTTCAGGAGCTGATTTTCGGGTCGGGCCTTTCGTAAGCGCAGTAGGGGGAGGATATTGTTGGAAACCAGGGGAATGGAAGGGTTGCTGTGGCTCTAGGCTGGAGGAAAGGGTGCTCCACTGCTGGAGAATAATACTCTCACTTGGAGGTGTTTCTCCTGCCCCTCCTGCGAAGGCACTCCATCCCACTCTGGCAGTGCTCACGCTGTCAGGATGAGGGGGATTATTGGGAGAAAAACGGGAGGAGCTTTGTAACAGGGCTGTGAGCAAAAGTCATAGAATCACAGACTGGTTTGGGAAGGGCCTTTAGGGATCGTCTCATTCCAACGCCCTGCCATGGGCAGGGACACCTGCCACTATCCCTGGTTGCTCCAAGCCCTGTCCAGCCTGGCCTTGGCCACTTCCAGGGATCCAGGGGCAGCCACAGCTTCTCTGGGCACCTTGTGCCAGGGCCTCAGCACCCTCACAGCCAACAATTCCTTCCCAATATCCCATCTATCCCTGCCCTCTTTCAGCTTAAAACCATTCCCTGTGTCCTGTCCCTCCATCCCTTGTCCCAAGTCTCTCTCCAGCTCTCCTGGAGCCCCTTTAGGCCATGGAAGGGGCTCTGAGCTCTCCCTGGATCCTTCTCGTCTCCAGGTGAACACCTCCAGCTCTCCCAGCCCGTCTCTGTCACAGAGGAGCTCCAGCCCTCTGGAGTGACTGAAAGTGGTCACTGAAACCTCCAGGATGCTGGAAGAGAAAATGAATGGCAGAACTTTTTGGAAAAATTGCAGGGGGATCACACAGGAGCTTATTCCCATGAGAACACATCGAAGCAGGGATTTATTTTTTTCCACCCAGGTGTAAAGCAGGAGGTGTGTGAGCACTGATCATTTAGGTGAGCGCATTACAAACACTCCCCTAATTTAGCACACGCTAAAATAGCCCGAGCCCGTTAAATGCGTGGTATTGCTGAGAGTCTTTATGTTTGAGCACACTGCAGAAGCAGTGGGTTCTCTTGTTGAAGAGCCTGAACAAAGGAGGGCAGTTATGTGCTCAGAGTCGCTCCAAGCAGCGAACAAAAATACCTTGGAGTAGCAATGAATGGCGTGCCTGGGAAAAGGAGGGCAAGTGCTCTGCCTTTGTGGTCTGGAGCCCTGTCCTCATGAGGTCGTGTCAGGCAAGAGCTGCTGGCGCACGGAGGCACCTCAGGTACAGCTTTTTAGAAGGGCACAAAGTGAAAAATGAGCGAGGAGAATGATTCACCCGGCTCTGCCTGGCAAGCAGGACCAGGGCCCTCTGTGTGAGGACAGAGGCAGGTTTGGGTTTGATTTTGGCAACCACAAAAAGGTAAAACAGCGTCTGGTTTGTGGCTTTGGAGGTGGAAGCCAAGCGTGCCTGAGCGTGACTTCACTCCTCATCCCACAGCACACAGGCTCTGCTTGTGTTCTGATGGGGGATTTCCCTGCATCCCACACAAAACTTGAATATTCTGAGACCCTGGACCGCTTTGGGTTTGATTTTGGCAACCACAAAAAGGTAAAACAGCGTCTGGTTTGTGGCTTTGGAGGTGGAAGCCAAGCGTGCCTGAGCGTGACTTCACTCCTCATCCCACAGCACACAGGCTCTGCTTGTGTTCTGATGGGGGATTTCCCTGCATCCCACACAAAACTTGAATATTCTGAGACCCTGGACCGCTTCCATCCCTTGGCATCGCAGCATTGCAACAAGCATCAATTTTCTTGTTTTTCTCCCGTGCAATTGAAGAGTCGTAATCTGTGATGAATATATTAACATTCATTGAATTATAGAACAGATATTTAGCATTTTTCCTGAAGGATCCTAAAATGCTTTGCAGACACTTTCATGTATCACTACACAAATGCAGCCGCTTTTGCTTCATGCTTAGATTTAATTTGAGATGAAGGGAGAAAATTTGCTCTGTTATATCACAGAATCACAGAATAGTTTGGGTTGGAAGGGGCCTTAAAGCTCATCTCATTCCAACCCCTGCCATGGCCAGGGATCTTTCTGCTAGACCAGGTTGCTCCAAGCCCTGTCCAAGGTGGCCTTGGACACTTCCAGGGATGAGGCAGCCACAGCTTCTCTGGGCAGCCTGTGCCAGGGCCTCACCACCTTCACAGGGAAATTTTTTTTCGTACTGTCCCATGTAAACCTCCACTCTTCACAGTGTCTTTCACAGAGGACACATGCTGAGTACGAGCAGAGAATTTTGTTGCATAAACCCAGATTCCAAGTGCACCCAATGCCCCTCTTACACTTCTGGTGGCCTCAGGCACAGAGGTGGCATCTCATGAGCTTTGCTGGATCCGCAGTCTGGCTGCACCATGGGGATTTGGAGGTACAGGACCAGGTCCACATCTCTTTTTGAACCGGCTGGGTGCCCCTGTGCAGTACTGTGGGTTTGCATCCTCCTTTTCTCCTGGAATGAAAAACCCTCCAAAAATTCAGGGCGAAAGATGATAAAATATTCATCTATTCTGAGGCTCGTTAAGGCAGGGGAATTGGGTGTGGGCGCTTCCTCCACTCTCACAGCTCTGTCTCACTCCTGAGCCAAGATTCCTTTCCATGGGAAGTGCTCTGTGTTCTTCCCTGGATAACGGGGCTGTGCAGAGTCCCTGTAGCTCAGCTCTCCTGGAAAGCAGCTCCTGCCTTCCTTCACCTCCTCCCAGGGGTGGCTCTGCCCACTGCAGCTCCTGTGCTCCAGCCCTGAGCAGGGATCGTTAGTCAAGGCCGTACTCAGCCTCCCGCAGGTCTTTTGTTTCCCGGACTGGTGCTCCCTGCTTTCATCTTCCTGTGGTTTTTTCCTGTCTCTAGCAAAGCTGCACCCATTCAAAGCTCCTGTTCCATCTTACCCTTTCTTTAAGATGTATTTGTGCATTTGTTTTTCTCTTGTAATCAAAAGAATCTCCAAGCCCTGCCGGGATTGGGATCTCTGTGGGTGATTTCAAATGCACAGTGAGACAGATTTGGACCTAAAGAGACCGAACCTGTAACAGGCACTCAGTGGAAACCCTTCAAATTCAAAAACTGCTTACAGTGTCCATATTGGGTATTAAAGAGGCTGGATTCCAGGCTGGAAAGGGTCAAACACCACTTTTAGAGGCTTGGAGCTGCTGAAATTGCTCTCTTAGTCCACAGGCATGAGGAGGGTGGCAGCTCTGGAGAGCCTGGCACAGGCTGCCCAGGGAAGCTGTGGCTGCCTCATCCCTGGAACTGTCCCAGGCCAGGCTGGACAGGGCTTGGAGCAGCCTGGGATAGTGGAAGGTGTCCCTGCCCATGGCTGGGGGTGGGTCTGGATGATCTTTAAGGTCCCTTCCAACCCAAACCATTCTGTCATTCCATGATTGGTGGCAGAGTGAGCTCCTGGCTGCAATTAAAGGTGGCTGAGACTTCAAATAACCAGAGGCAGAAGGGGGAAATTCAAGTTTGTGATACCCCAGGAGATTTGGGATAACTCTTAAGTTTCCTGGTGGATAGATAGCGTATCTCCTGCAGCTCATGTGGAATGGTTACAGAAGTGTTCAGGGAGAAGAAGGCCATAAAGTGTCTGGAGCATGATGCCAGCACCTTGGAGCTGCTCCACCTCTAGGCAAATAATTCACTAATTTTTAGCATCAAATGTCACTTATGTTGCAGGCTGCTGCACCTGATGAAAGCTGCCATTGAGCAATCCCAGTTTTCTTCACAGCTCCCAAATTTTGTAAACACTGCCACTACAAAAAGCAGAGCTACTGGAAAGGTTTCTTCCCAAAGTCACTGTGTGGGAGTTAATTAACATTTAAGGACTTGGGTTCATCTCCTTTGGGCTCATCTTGTCCGAGTGTGAGACGGGGTCAGATCCTGATGGGATGGTGCTGATCTGTCACTTGAGAGCAGAAATGCTGCTTCAATGTCCTGTGCCTGGGACATGGTGACTTTCAAGAGGGGTTTAACTGTTCACAGCCCTTACTGAGCTTTTTTGGGGACAATTTGGATGCTTTCATGTCACCATTTCATTGAAGAGCACTGTAATTATTAACATACAGTTCGGATGCCTAAAGGAAGCTTTGCTTTGAGGCTGGAATTTGTGTATTGGAGACAGATGGGTGAACTGCTGAAGATAATCAGAGGTCAGCTGGTTAAGCCTTATTTTTTGAATAGCCTTGTTGGGGTTAGAAAGTGCTTTCTTAAAGCGTATTTACGGCATAATCTGTGCAGATGAGTGTAAGAGAGCCTTTGAAGGAATTAGTGAAATTCAGCTGAGACTACTTTGCATTCAGGCAGTAGAGAGCTGCTGAAAAACCCGAATGGCTGAGGGATCCTCCTCTGGCGACCC
Source organism: Callaeas wilsoni (assembly GCA_013398955.1). NCBI lineage: Eukaryota > Metazoa > Chordata > Aves > Passeriformes > Callaeidae > Callaeas > Callaeas wilsoni. The sequence goes on from VWPU01007042.1 coordinate 39,636, forward strand.
TAAAAACACATTTAAACCTCCTTTTCCACCTGCCAGACTGGTCTGTGACCTCACCATGCCCTGACAAAGTGGAGTTCTCGTGAAACGTGCTCCAGCTGTTAAGAGAGAGGAGTTAAGATCACTTTTGCTCCAGAAGAGTGATAGGAAAATGCTGACACTCCTCATTTTTTGAAGGAAAAATCCATATGCCACAGGCTTGTGTGAACAAATGTGGTGTCTGGGCCGGATGGACAGAGGTAGCTGGACAGTGATGAGTCTGCTCACAGGAAGAATCTTCATCAAAATGTGAAGTGATGGAAGCTGGAGAAATCAGGCTGGAAAAATAGCTATTTATTGGGAGTGTTCCCACTGCTAATGCTGGGATCATGATCCTCTTAATGTGCTAGTGCTGTGGAGTGCAGTGTCCCGGCAGGGCAGCACTCACAGTCTGTCTGTCTGGACAATCCTGTGGCATCTGTGACACAGCCACGGAGGTGCTGATTTACTCCTTACCTCTGCTGGGTAGGAGCAAATGGCAAATTAATCGGGGCTTGGTGTAGTAGCTTGTGCTGCACTGAGGAAAATCTTCCTTCTGGAAAAGGTTTCAGGTTTGTGGGTGTCAGGACAGGCTTAGAAGGAGCAATTTCAGCAGCTGCTGGTGCCTCTGAGGGTTTCTCTCCTCTCTAAGGTGATGTGGGAGAAGGTTTTCTTCATTCTTCGCCCATGGAATACTCATAAAACGTAAGGAAGGATTTAAACCACCCTGATGCAGTTTGGGGCAGCTGTGGGGATCTATCCAAGGGGTTGAATCACGTCCTGAAGAAAGCAAATGGACAGCAAGGATTGAACTTGGCTTTCCTCTGAAAGTGATGCTGCCAGAGGTGCTCAGAAGTGGTGGATGCAGCAGGATCTGTTGGGAGCGTGCAGATGTGCAGAGCAGCTGTCCCGTGGCTCAGGGTGAAGCTGCACACTTGTCCCCATCGCTGGCTCCAGAGCAAATCTGACACTCCTGCTGCTGTTTATTTTCCTGACATAAAAACATGAAATATCCCATGAAGACAGGCTGGCAGCCAGGCTGGAGGCATTCAGCCTGGAAAGAGAAGGATCAGGGAGACCTTAGGGCCTCTTCCAGTGCCTCAAGGGGCTCCAGGAGAGCTGGAGGGGGACTTGGGACAAGGGATGGAGGGACAGGACAAGGGGAAATGGCTTCCCACTGCCCGAGGGCAGGGATAGATGGGATATTGGGAAGGCATTCTAGGCGGTGAGGGTGGGGAGGCCCTGGCACAGGGTGCCCAGAGAAGCTGTGGCTGCCCCTGGATGCCTGGAAGTGCCCAAGGCCAGGTTAGATGGGGCTTGGAGCAACCTGGGATAGTGGAAGGTGTCCCTGCCCATGGCAGGAATGAGATCCTCTTCCAACTCAAAGCACAGTGTGATTCTATGATTCCAGATGTGACAGGAGTGCTGTGGGCACCACTTCATTAACATTCACATCTGTTTTAACTTCCAAGAGCGGTGTCCCTGCTGAGCACTCCCAGAAAGCTTCAGGAAGCAGGACCCGAGACACTGTGCTCAGCCAGAGGAAGACGGAGCACTCTGCATCCATCATCTCTACGCCTTGGCTCGGGGTTTCTGGGCCATTTGTGGCCCTGGTTGTTTTCCCCTGCTGCCAGATTTAAAGTCTCCAGCCTCTGGAGCAGTGGATAATCCGGCCTGTGCACGGAGTCACGAGGTCAGGAGGAAGCCAGAGCTGGCAGCAGTTTTGAGCCGCCCAGCCTCAGGGTCTGTGCTGCAGGAGGTGTGTTCCTGCTTTCCCTGGCATCATTTCAGGGACACAGACTGGAGTGGGAGTGGTGAGTTGGTGATTCAGTGGCACTGACAGGCACATTTGTGGAGCCTTCCTGTTCTAACAGGGCATCCTGAAGGGCTGTGTTTCCCTTGGTGTTCTCAGGACAGATTTCCTTATTCTTAATCCTCATAATATTAGTGACCAAAAAATGACACAAACCCTAAGTGCTGTTTTGTGTTTACTGTTTGTTATCCTGAAATTCCTTGCTGGGATACTGCTGCTGGATCCCACTCTGAAAAACGCTCTAATACCAACAGTGAGCAGCTAATTTTGTCCTTTGTAAATTTAATTTAGACTTTCAAAGGGCTCTCCCTTGACCTCACAAGTTTAGGGAAAGCTCTATAGATGACTGCCTATTTTCCTGGTCTTTGTTCCCAACTCAGGTTTATCAGCAATCTTTCCCAGATTTTCATTAGAAGCACCAATGTCCTAGTGTGTAATATTCTAGTTAAATCCAGCTGTATTAATGTCTTCTCAGATTTCTCATGCACAATTTTGGTTTCTAGAAGAGAACAGGAGGATGACCTCCCTCTAAAAGGAGTGTTCATGCCATGAGAAGAAATAGGAGTACGGATTTCACTTAAAATTTAACTTCGGAAGCACCAATCTGTGTTGATGGAATTGGTCTGTTACTGCTCCCCAAGGCACACTGTGAACTTGTAATGGAGCCACTGGACATAAAGAAATGCTTCAGGCAGTTCAGCTGGAGGTGTGGATCCTCACCATTCCCCTTTTCCCTCCTCAGTCTCTGTTCCTGCCTCCTGCCTGGCACTGCAGTGATGTGAAGGGGTTTGTACCTTATTTCCACGTGGCTGCCTTGAAGATCTTTTCAACCAACTTCCCTCTGGACTCTCTACAAACATTAAAAGATGTTTGAAATTACTCAACCTCAACGGTGCTTGAAATTGAGCCATGTTCTGTTGTGTCAACAAAGTGCTGCAAGTGCTGATTGTAGAGGCCGGAATAAAGGTTTCCAGCTCTGGTGCTGCTGCCCACAAAATTCCCTTATTAAGTGATGTTTCCCCGCCTGGGAGCTCAGATGTGCTGCTCTGGTTGCTTATTTGTCCATCTTTATTTTATTTAGATTCTATAATCAGTGAACAGGTTGAAACAGTTCTGCTGCGGGACTTCCACCCCCTGCCATGGGCAGGGACACTTTCCACTATCCCAGGTTGCTCCAAGCCCCATCCAGCCTGGCCTTGGGCACTTCCAGGGATCCAGGGGCAGCCACAGCTTCTCTGGGCACCCTGTGCCAGGGCCTCAGCACCCTCACAGGGGAGAATTTCCTCCTAATGTCCCATCTATATCTCTTCTCTTTCTCCCCCTTTGTCCTATCCCTTATCATCCCATGTAAAAAGTCACTCTCGTTCCTTCCTTGCTTGTTTTCCTTTGTGTGCTTGGATCCACTCAGAAATGACTTGGGGAAGAATTAAGGGCTTTTTGTGTTTTTGCAAATTTGTGATATTACTTGGAGTCTGAATAATTTCACTGTGCCCTACCTGGCAGTGCTATGTTTTTTTAATAGACTAGAATGTTTCAGAGGTGGAAGAGTATTTAATCTTTTTTACACTTGTGTTGCCCATGAAATACATAGAAAAGGAACACTGAAGTGTAATTTGTCCAGTTTTGGACTCAGATGGTGTCTTCCCTGAGCAGCCTCTGCTCTGGAGCCAGGCTGGGAGAGCTGGAAATGTCCAGCCTGGACAAGAAAAGGCTCCGGGGACACCTCAGAGCTCCTTCCAGTGCCTAAGGGGGCTCCAGGAGAGCTGGAGAGGGACTTGGGACAAGGGATGGAGGGACAGGACGAGGGGGAATGGCTTCCCACTGCCAGAGGGCAGGGACAGATGGGATATTGGGAAGGAATTGTTGAGGCCCTGGCACAGGGTGCCCACAGAAGCTGTGGCTGCCCCTGGATCCTGGAATTGTCCAAGGCCAGGTTGGACGGGGCTTGGAGCAGCAGTGTCTGTTGAGTGGTATCCCTTCCCTTGGCAGGGATTTGGAGATGGTATCCAAGTTCCCTTCCATCCCAAACCATTCTGTGTTCCTGGTGTCGAACTGAAAACCTTGATTTTGGGAACGCTGCATTTCGGTGGGCGCAGCACAGTCTCTGTGTCTTTTCTGGCTCAGGGTTTCCTCTTTTCCTGCAGCAGCTGTGATATTTTTGCAGTAAATACCTGGTCACAGCCCACTGTCATCTGGTGTCTGAGGGCATCCTTTAAGCAGAGGTGAGGATTGAGTTTATTTTTCAGTTCAGAGAGTGTCTCTGCACTCAGTGAGCAACGAGCTCTGCTGGTGCTGGATCAGACGTTGGAAAAATCCTCTCTCTGCTGGCCCCACCTCACAGTAAAAGTGATTTCACAGTCAAGTCCTATGATAGCAGTGGAGCTGTGGATTGCAGAGGGGGAGGTTGGGAAGGGCCAGTTTCGTTGTCTTCCAGCTGGGATGTCCCAGGAGCAGTGCTGTGAGTGCCAGACCTGGCAAAGCCTGGTGTCCTGGGGCTCCTGTCTCACAGTCGGCTGCTCTGGGACCCAGGGGGGAATTGCAGAGAATTGGTGGAAGGTTTCTGTGCTATTTGCAGGGCTCTCTTCTGTGCAGGTCCTTTGGTGCCTGAGAAGGGAGACGTTCACGCTGTCATCCCCAGGGATGAGCGTAGAGGAGGATCCAGCACCCCCATTCAGCATCAGGGTGAACTTCTGGGGGATTTTAAGCCTTTTTATTCCACGGGAATTCAAGGTCTAGAGAGGAAGTCCTATGAGGAATAGCTGAAGGAGCTGGGGGGCTCAGCCTGGAGAAAAGGAAGCTCGGGAGGACCTTCTTGCAGAGGGAGGAGACACCCCAAAGGTTCCTGTTTCTCATAACACTTCGTTGAGGGAGGAGATAGACTGGAAGTCCCAGAGGATGTGTGGATGTGGGAAGCTGAATGAAAGGGATGTCTAAGGAGGACTGAAAGAAGTGGGTTTCAAGTGAGAACGTGGGAAGGGATGCTGGCTTGGCTTTGTGAGGAGGTTGTAAGTCTTAAATACTCGAGTTCCCAGAAGATGTTTGAGGATAAAATAGTAAGGGAAAAGAACAGCATGGCAAATACCTGGTGTCACTGGCCTCTGAGCACATGCCCAGTGTCCCAGGGGAGATGATTCCTGCTGAAAGGGGGGAAGTTTGCAAAAGCTTTGGGAGTGGTAAAAAAACTCATTAAAATATTTGCTGAAGGACAGTAAGACTCTTCTAAAAATCGCAGGGATTCAGGAGAAACTTCCAAGTGTAACTTTGGGAAGTCACCAGAAGTATTTAGGAGAGCAAGTCCCAGACCCCTGGAGGTTTGGGCATACAAAATGTTGTCTGTGCTCCAGACTCCGGATGGAGATCCCTACCAGGGTGCGTGTGCATCCCTGCCTGTTTTGAAAATTATCCACATTTTTGAGGTGTCTTTGATGTGACTGTCACTGTCTAAAAACAGGATGTAAGGAGCTTGAGGAACTTTAGGTACCTTCTGCTGTGTGAGTGTCACTTCTGGTATGTGAGGATCGTGGAATCACAGAATATCTTGAGTTCAGAGGGATCCGTCAGGATCACTGATCCAGCTCCTGGCCCTGCACAGAACACCCCAAAAATCCCACTCTGTGCCTCCCCGAGAGCATTGACCAAACTCTCCTGGAGCTCTGGCAGCCTCGGGTCCATTCCCTGGGGAGCAGTTCCAGTGTCCAGCCTCCCTCTGAGAGATGCTCAGTGGTACCCACAGCTGTAACTTCGTGGCTTCCAAAGAGCTCTGAACACTCCGAGCAGCTGGGTTCCCTCTCTCCCTGTGCCATCCCCGCTTGGAACGTGGCGTTCATCTGAAGTATTCATTAAGATGGGGAATTCTTTGCATATTATTAGCATTATTACATGGAAATAAAGCTGCTGCTGGTTCTTCCCTCCCTCCATGGAGAGGAGGAAAAAGAACCCACTTTTTTCATCACCCGCCTTTATAAGGCTCTGAATCCTGTTTGTTGTGTGACAAACTGGGCTGATAAATCTCGTTACTCACTTCAATGGCTGGGAGACTCACTGCACATTACTGAATTTGGTGAATTATGTAATAAATGCATAATTAAAATCAAACCCAGAGCCTCTCGTTGAACCTCAGAAAACGCCATTCGTGATGAATTATAGAGAAACGTACATGGGTATTAGAATTTAAGCCTAATTATTTGGATTTATTTTCAATCAATATTTAATATGCCACCTATAAGTTCCTGCGGACCCACAGCAAATCTGTTGTGGCTTTGCTGGGAAGCACAGAAAGTGGCTGAGTGTGTGTGTGTAGATTGAGATGTTTGTTTTCATGGGGCTTCATATCTTAATATTTGATTACAGAAAGGAAAACTCCCCTGAGCACAATGTGTACAAAACTTTTTTCAGCCACAGGAAGCGTCTGCGAGGAGTTGGGTTTTGCCCAAGTCTTTCCCCACTTGATCACCTTTGAATATTGCCCCGAGAAGCTGTGGCTGCCCCATCCCTGGAATTGTCCAAGGCCAGGTTGGACGGGGTTTGGAACAACCTGGGATAGTGGAAGGTGTCCCTGCCCATGGCAGAATGTTGGAATAAAATGACCTTTAAGGTCTCTTCCAACCCAAACCATTTTGTGATTGTGGTTTGCTGGAGGAGAATCACAATAATAGGAAATGGTTTACTCAAGCACTACTTGGTTGTTCACTCATCAAATTGGTATTAAAATAAACTGAAAATCTTTCCCCCGATGAATTTCTGCCCTCCTGGTTCTTACTTCAAGGCGGCCGCTGTCAGGTTTAAACTTGAGATGTGCTAAAAACTTCTTCTCTCTGTGCTTAAAACGGGTTTTAGAGATATTTTCCTTGGAAGGAGAAGCGATGTTTTTCAGGCAAACAGCCTGCAAGTTTAATTTTGAAAGGTTTGTCTCTTAAGTAGCAAATTGAATAGAAGGGATTTGATTCCCCTAAATCCCTGATTCTAGAGAAAGCAGCTTGAGATCTCAGTAAGAGAATTAACACACGGGTTAAACTTACAATAAGAAGCAGGACTCGGAAAATGCCTATTCAGATGCCGTTAAGGAAATAATAGGATTAGTTCTTGTCGTGTCAGTGTGGATTCCTCAAACTGGGGGCTGTGCTGACACGCAGCCGGGCTGTGTCGCTGGTCTGGCCGTGAAATTGGGGACAATGACAATAAAGATGACTTTTCTTGGAGGCAGATTCCTTTGAGTGTTTAAGCCCGTGCTTGTGTACACGCACAGGGCAGGTAATTCAGGATGCCGAGGAAGCCCCTGATAATCCCCCTCCCTCCCCAGATCTGCTGTTTGTGGCTGAGGGGGTGGTAATTGCAGCTGGGTGAGTGGTGAAAAAAGTCAGGAACAGAGCGCAGCAGTGTGTTTTCAGTTCCTGTAAGCAGATTTTTGTTCCTTTCTATCACCTGTTGCAAACACAATGTGGTTTCTTACCTGTTATTTTCATCCTTTTATTCCAATGTATATATATTTTAATGTATATACATTATACCCATTGTTTAAGAGAAAGCACTTTTGTCCTTTGTTTGTATTTATTTATTCGTTTTCACCGTTCATGACAATTCAGAAACCTGCAAAAAAGCATTATTTTCATTTTCTTGTGTTTTTCATTCCATAATCATCCATGTGTGTCTTTGTTTTTAGCTTAAACCAAAGAGACCGAAGCGTTAAGGCAGAATTGGGGTTATTTTGACATCACCTGATTCCATCATAGAAGGAGCTGTAGGAGACCAGCGCTCTGGAAAACTTCCAACACAATGGTAATGAGTCAAAGAAAGGCTTCTGTTGTGCTGTCACTCTTCTGTTCTTGTCTTCAGACACAACTTCTGCTGCTTTGCAAAGCTTCTCTTTCCTTTTCCGTGGGGTTTCGTCTTGAAAATAGTCCTGGCTATCTCGTGATTCCCCCCAAAAGTGCTTTGGGAGCAGAGGGGAGTTTAGGCAGCGTTTTACCAAGCCAAAAATTGCATGAGAAGTTGTGGCTGCCCCCAGAAGTGTCCAAGGCCAGGTTGGACAGGGCTTGGAGCAGCCTGGGATGGTGGAAGGTGTCCCTGCCCATGGCAGGGGGTGGGTGGAACTGGACGATCTTTAAGGTCCCTTCCCACCAAAACCATTCCAAGATTCTGTAATTTTGTGATTCTGTGATTCTATGACTAAGAATGAAATAAAGTTTTGTGCAGACAGATAATTGGCAAATGTACCAAATTTCTCAGTAAATTATCACCAGATAATTTGCAGTATATATATATATATAATAATATAATAATATAACAATGTCACTGGTGGAGGAAACAGGGTGGGCACGTGCTCAGACTGATATTTCCCTTCCCGTGTCAGAGCATTCCCAAGCACTCCTCGAGCTGGAACTCAAGGAAAGAAAGAAAAAAAAAAATCCAAACAGCTTTACAGCTTGGTCTCTGACAGAGAGTATTTGCTGTGTTTTGGCACAGGATTTATTTAGGGGGTGTGTGTGAAGCTTGGAGAGAGCTCTCTGCACATTTTGCAGTGGCAGCCGCTGACGCCGCCTCGAGTTGCAGCCAAAGCCGGGCTGGTTTCAGCTCCATGTGTGTTTTAGCTCAGTGTTACTCCATACTGGAGTCGTCTCGTAAAGCTGAATGTTCTCACAGATCTGGAGATCAGCAATATATTATCTTATTTAGCTTGCAGTTCAAGATTTTAAGGAATTAATTTGGAAAAGCTGCACTGAATGCATATGGGTATATGCATATAGTTGTATCAGGTTACTGTACCGTTTATTTTTCTTATCCTTGGACTGTTCTTGCTTGAAATCCTTCATTCTGCTCTCCTCTGAGCTGTTCTTTCTTACTCACTAACAGGAGTTGCTCTCCTCTAACAAAAAGTGCTTATCCCCATGATATGTCTTTTAAAATGTGTCCATTTAAATTAATATTTAACAGAGCAGAGACATGTCTGTGCTGTAATGTATCCACTTATGGCTAATCGTTATTTGAGGTGACTGAGCCTCTTTGTACTTAATTTTTTGTGCTTTTTATCCAGCAGAATCATTTGTAGATTGCAGTTTAAGAGCTGATTTACACCTCAAAGTAGACTGTTTCTCCTGGAGCTCTGGGTTTATCAGTTGCCAGCACCCTCTAAGGAGCACAGAGGGGGCACTGAGTGTGGAAGGATCTCATCTCAAAGTAGAAATCCCAATTCCTGTCCCAATTTAAGGTGTAGTTACCAATCTATTGGCATCTACCCGTACAATTAATTTATTAAAGGCTTTGGAATGGTTGATTTACACTGCTGGGATGTTTTATTCCAGCTGACTTCATTTATCTGTTCCTTCACCGAAAGGGTGCCCAGGCACTGGAACAGGCTGCCCATGGTGGAGTCTCCATCCCTGGAGGGATTTCAAAGCTGTGTGGATGTGGCACTTGGAGCCATGGGTCAGTGGTGGCCTTGGCAATGCTGGGGGAACTCGATGACCTGAAAGATCTTCCCAGCCTGAATGATTCAGTGATTCCAAGTGAGGTGCCCAGCCAGAGCTGCTGGTCGTGGCTCTCCTCAGTCACTGACACGGCCACGTGTCCTCTCCTAGAAATCCTGTCCTTTTGGCTCCAGCTTCGACTGGATACCCACCTCAGACACTGAACCTTCAGTGGGATGAGCTCTGCCACTCCATCAGGGATCCCTGAACATCCTCTTTTTATTTCACCATTTAAGCTTTAATTAATCAGTAATGGTTTAGTTAATATTTGAGCATTACTATTTATTTAATTTTATTCTTTTTTTTCTACTTTTTAGGTCTGAAAGGTTTTTATGTGTGGTGAGATGTTCCAGTGCTTGGATCAATCTGTTTCATGTAATGTGGGAAGGAGTGGATTTTTTTTGGTTTTTTTTTCTGTTGTTTGCTTGGGTTATTTTAAGTGTCTGGAATTTTACATCAGCAGAGCTGATCCAGGTATACAAACAGAGAATTGTGAAATCACAGAACGGTTTGGGTTGGAGGGAACCTTAAAACCCATCTTGTTCCAGCCCCCTGCCGTGGGCAGGGACACCTTCCACTATCCCAGGTTGCTCCAAGCCCTGTCCAACCTGGCCTTGGACACTTCCAGAGATGAATGAGATGATTTTTAAGATCCCTTCCAACCCAGTGCATCCTGTGATTCCCTGATTTTCTAAAAGCTCGTCAGAAATAACTCCACTCCCCAGGATTTGTAAGGTGCTCCGTTCTCCCTGAGCCCCTGCTGAACCCTGTGACAGAGCGGGGCTTTAACTCCCAGCCTGCTGTGTCTCCCGAGTTCAGACATCTCCGCAGAAGATTAAGCAAGTTAGAGAAATTAGCTTTGATCCCTTTCTGCCAGCATAGGATTATTCCACATCACGCTGGGTTTGAAGTTCACGCCTAATCCAGTTTTCCACGGCGCGGGGGACCGGGCTCCTCCCGGCTCCGTCTGCGCCACGGCCGTGCTGCAGCCTCTGATTTAGTGGCACTTCTGATACCGACATTCAATTTGCATTCCCGTTACTGCATCCCATTTCATCCTGTGCCATCCCATAATGCCGCTGCTTCCCAAGGCAGATGGATCATTACCCTCCCCGTGCTGCTTTGGGTGCTCACGACATACATTAATATACCTTAATGTATATTTAAGCCACGCCCTTGCAAACAGCTCTGGTGTCCTGTGTGGGGATTTTCAAGGTGTAGAAACAGATTTACGTACAAAAAAAAGGGTTTGGAGTGTCCAGCCTGGATCGTTGTGCAGGAAACAACTGGTGTGGAGCGAGATTCCAAGAGCCACGCGTGCAGAACCGATGCTGATCATGGCAAAGAGGAGGGTCCTGTCCCCGTTTTCCAGAGATTTAATGCTCAGTCCTGAGGGGTTTTTTATCACACTACATTTTATTTATGATATTTGTAACCTCATAAGTTTTCTTCCTAATAAATTTGTATTTTCAGGCTGAAAAAATCCTTGTCTGTGTTCCTTTGAAATGCCTTTTTACAGGCATTCAGCATCCTGAACATTTTCTCCTCACACACACACATTGGGCGTGGGGGTAACGGAGCAGCAGAGCATTCCAGCCAGGAGCTGTCTGAAGTCTCCAAAGGATGCATTAAAAGTGGCAACGTGTTTTGCTGGACAGACAAAAGCTTGGTTTAGCACCTGCATCACTCCCAGAGACCTTTCAGGAAGTGCCTCCTGGAGCAAAAAGCACTGGATAGGTCAGAAACGTGGTTTATACACCAAAAATGGGGTTTATAGGTAAGAGTTACAATTTCAAGTTTCTAAGGGTGGCTGTATTTTAGTGGGAAGCGCAGGAGATCCCAGAATGGAATCCTCTGCTCTGTTCCTGCCCTGTGCCTTCCTTTCATACACACCTTGTAGTAATACTTCTCTTTTTTTAAGGCATGCAGCATTCGTAGAAGGGAGAGTGTTTTTAACACTCTTGCAGCCTGGATGGCAGAGAATATCCCTGTTTTTCCATGCTGAGTTGTTTGGATAGCCCCTGCTCCTGCTTCTTCCTTCACTAGCAACAGCTCACTCAGAACCCAAATCCATCCCAGTGATATTTAATCATGGAATCACTGAATGGTTTGGGTTGAGACCTTAAAAATCATCTCATTCCAACCCCATGCCATGGACAGGGAACCGTCGTCCTCCCCCGAAGGTGTCCTTGGCAGAAAAGCACCGTTAATCCTGATGGGAACCAGCAATTCCAGGGATTTCACATCACCCCTGCAGCAAAGGTGTGCTTGGAATTCTCCTCCCCCATCCTAAGAAGGCTTTGACCATACCAGCAGCACCCTCTACAAAAAAAAAAGAAGATTTTTTAAAGCACATCAGCTCTGGAAGGTCGCAAGGCTGTCAGAGTGACTTATCTGCTCTCCTCTGGAAATGGCATTTCTGGAAGGCTGTGGCGGATGCTGCTCTGGCAGTCTGGGCTGAATCCTGCGGAAGGGCTTCAGGAGATCCATCAGATGCCCTACTTAATTTAAAATGTTTGGAGTTACTTTTAGTTTTTTATTTTTGTTTTGTTCTCATCACTGTAGTAAAATTATTTTTATGACCCTTCGGGTATTACCTGCTTTTATAAATCTTTGTATAATTAAATTTACAAATCCGCCTGTGAGCTGGTGATGTGTAAAACCCTGCAAACGGGACCCTTTGTGTGTTAACCTATATTTATGTTACTTTTATTCCTTCTGGCAGTAATTATCCTGGCTCTAGGCCTAGGATTAATCTATAAGATGCTGAACATGCTTGAATATTTTCCCCCCTTCTCTGTGGCAAACTCGTCTGATGCAGAGCAGGGCATTTTTAAAACTGCTTCCTATGAAGTGCTTTCACTGTTTCCCCTCTTAAGTGATTCAGAGGAGGAGCCATGGCAGAGGTTAATTGATCCTGGGCTGTGCATATGGAAAGGAGAAATGATTCAGCCTCTGTCAGGGAGGTGCTGGGCTGTGTCGGAGCCTGGTGACGCAGCTTTCGCTGCCTGCCCAAGGGCCTGTCACCGTCACTGCTCTGCGGGACTGGGGGCAGCCTGGGACAGGGCTGGGGGTGTTGTAGGGGCAGCACAGGGGCTCCAGCGTGGGTCTGCTGGGGCTGGGACTTCCATGCCGTGGACAGCAGGCAGCTGAACAAGAGCCAGGTGTGCCCAGGTGGCCAGAAGGGTCCATGGCATCTGGCTCGTACCAGGAAACATGTGGCCAGCAGGGCCAGGGCAGTGCCCGTCCCCGGTGCTGGCTCTGCTGGGGCACCTCCCGTGCTGGGGGCAGCTCTGGGACCCTCCTGACAAGAGAGACCCCGAGGGGCTGGAGCGTGGCCAGGGAAGGGAACGGAGCTGGGGAAGGGGCTGGAGCACCAGGAGAGGCTGAGGGAGCTGGGAAAGGGGCTCAGCCTGGAGAAAAGGAGGCTCGGGGGGACCTTCTGGCTCTGCACAACTCCCTGACAGGAGGGGGCGGCCGAGGGGGTCGGACTCTGCTCCCAGGGAACAGGGACAGGATGAGAGGAAATGGCCTCAAGTTACTCAGGAGAGGTTTATGTTGGATATTAGGAATAATTTCATCATCAAAAGGGCTGTCCAGCCCTGGCANCAAGGCAGCGGTCCCCATCCCTGGAGGGATTTAAAAACCATGTGGATGTGGCCCCTGGGGACATGGGTCAGTGGTGGCCTTGGACTCAATGATCTTCCATAATTTTTTGCCTTGATTTTTGTTATACTGCCTGTTTGTCTTGTGGCCAAGGTGCTGCAGGAGCCTTAAAGAAATCATGGAGGGTTTGCACTCACCTTCAAATACCTCGGTGGAACAATAATTCACCTCTTACCGTGTAAGAGTTCAGGGACATCAAAGAGAGGCACCAACACTTTCTGGAGACAAGAAAATGGTGTTTTCTGGGTGTTGTATGAGACACAAGCACAGTCCTGGACATGGGCAATCCACAAATTTCCTGCAGCTAGGGAAGGAAGTTCTGCTTCCCCCATCCCTAAAAACATTCAAGATCGGGTTGGGTGGATCTCTGAGCATCATCTGGGTGAAGATGTCAGCACTCACTGCAGGGGGTTGGAAGGCATTTAAAAGCCCTTTCCAACCCAAAATACTCCCTGTCACAGGTCCTGCCCTCCTCCTCCTGAGCTGGCAGGTGCTGACCAGACCTGCTCCATCCCTTTCTCCATCCCATCCTTCTCCCCACTGTGGGTGCACGAGGAAGGAAGTGGGAAAGACTCAGTGCTGTTCCAGCGCCGCTGGTGCAGCATTGTCCCCTGGGGGTGTCCTCATGGCTGAGCTCTCCTTGGGGACTGTCCCCTTGGACCCAGGAGCCGTGTCCCAACAGTGGTGGCCTCCACAAGTTCGTAACTGGAGGCTTCAGCCTTCCTGCATTCCCAGATCGATGCAGCCCCGGACTCTTGGCTGCTGTGTCAGGAGAGCTGCCGTGGGTTGTAGCAAACTTTGCCCACCGGGAATTTTTTCCTTAGAAAACCTTTCTAGAGTCATTGATTTGCAGCGTGTCTGAGCCAAATTTAAGCATGGAGCCACAGAGATCTGAATTTAGCTGTGCTGGCTGTTTTCCCTGGGAGGAGGGATCACAGGGATGGATTTGATTGCCTGGGAAAATTAGTGTTGATTTCAGTGAAGAATATTTTATTACAGTGTTTGCGTTGGCATTGTCTTCTTAGGATAATGGCTGAGAGTTTCCTGTGTTTCCTGTGCTTGTGTGTATTTAATGATTTAATCTATTCCTTTTGAATACTGGCTTGGACTAAAAAAGAAAAAAAAATAAAGGGCTGGCTGCCTACTCCTAATATCCCATCATAAAATAAAATCACTAATCCCAAAGGTGGAGTTGCAATTAAAAAGAAAGAAAACCGGCATTGAAAAGTATTGAAACTGAATAATATGGTCTAAAATAGACACTGCCTGTGGTGTTTGCTTCAAATACTGAAGATGCTGAGGTTGTAGTGCCTTGAAAAACTGGGATGCTGTTATAGGATCCCCAGATGGTTTGGGTGGGGAGAGACCTTAAAGCTCCTCCCGTCCCAACCCCCCCCATGGGCAGGGACACCTTCCACTATCCCAGGTTGCTCCACGCTCCCCAGGGAGTCTGTTCAGTGCCCAAACACCCTCTGGGGAAGAACGTTTTCCTAATATCCAGCCCAGCCCTCCCTCCCCTGACCCAGCTCCAGCCACTCCTGGGTCCTGTCCCTGCTCACAGAGAGCAGAAATAGGAGCAGCCCTTAATTAGAAGTGGAGGATCCAGAGTGGAGAATCCTTTCCCTCTTCCGTTTCACAAATATAAAATGACAAGCTGACCAAGATATTGGCCTTTAAACCTTATTTTCCCCTGCGTGGGCTCTCTAAACTCCCCCTCAAACATCCTCCAGTCCCCTCAGGCACCGTTTCCACACCGGGAAGGTTCCCCTGTCCTGAGGATCCAAACATTTGCTGGACACGTGGGGCCCAGGAGAGCCAGGGAGGCTGTTCAGCACCATCAGGCAGCTCAATCCAGCTCCATTTGGGATCTGGTTTGCCAGGATCAGGGCAAGTGAGGGTTGTTGCTGCAGCCTGTGTGTCTCGCAGTCTCCCATACTCCTGTTGACTGCTTACAGGGGAGGTGGGGAGCTCCAGGACAGGGCAGGAGTGCTCCAAGCTCCCCAGCTGGGTGCTTTAACCTCCCTGGAAGTTTTCTCCTGTTTCCCTTCCCAGGTGCAGCTCCAGGCCACGGGAAGTTTTGGATCAAGAGGAATTACCTCCAGACAGTAATGAAAGAGGCTGTGCTAAGGCTGGCTCATAAACGCAGCACTGGACCTCTTAAACCAGGCTGTGCTGGCACTGGGGGACAGGTGCAATCTAATAAAGGTATTACAAGCACTCGAGTTTGGGCAATTAAAATGATAATGATTTGCTGGAGCTAGCGAGGCTGAGGTGAGGCTTTATGGGGGCCAGGGAGTGCATCCAGCTCTGCCCTGGCACAGAGAAGCTGTGGCTGCCCCTGGATCCCTGGAAGTGTCCGGTGCCAGGTCGGACAGGGCTTGGAGCAGCCTGGGGTCGGGGAGGGTGTCCCTGCCCATGACAGGGGGTGGAACTGGATGATCTTTACAGTCCCTTTCAACCCAAACCATTCTGGGATTCTGTTTGCAGAGCTTCTGGTCTGCAGGGGAAGACAAATAAAGGGACTGAGAGGAGGGGAGAGTTAAGCATCACTTAGGGGTTATGGCACATTTTGTGTAAGACCTGAGCCTCCATTCACAGAACCACAGAATGGTCTGGGTGGGAAAGTCCCCTAAAAACCACCCAGTCCAACCCCCTGCAGGGGCAGGGCCACCCTCCACTATCCCAGGCTGCTCCAGGGAGGAGTCCTTCCTTTACAGCTGCGTATTCCTGGATCAGGAGCAGCAGTCAGGCCGTGTTCCCTCTGAGCGGCTCCCCTTCAGCAGAGGAGCAGAGCAGGAGCAGAGGAATCCCTGTGACCCACCACTGTCATTTACTGCCTTCAGAGCTCTCCGTGGGCAGCACGAGGGCTCCTTTACGGCATTGTGTTTACCAAAGCTGCCTGGAGGAGGTTATTTAAACTGCAGTGGTTTGAACCGTGCTCTTGACATA
The DNA here is from genome assembly GCA_013398955.1 of Callaeas wilsoni. Taxonomy (NCBI): domain Eukaryota; kingdom Metazoa; phylum Chordata; class Aves; order Passeriformes; family Callaeidae; genus Callaeas; species Callaeas wilsoni. The sequence continues at coordinate 55,542 of VWPU01007042.1, forward strand.
ATTTTTCTCCATCTGTAGCTTAAATATCAGCCTCTTCTCTGAACTGAATGACTCTCATGGTTACTCAGATGCTTTCAAGGTGCAGTTGTTCCCTTTGTGAGCACCTGTGACATTTGGAGCTGCCCAGTCTGATTGCTACAGAAATCCAGCGCGTTCCAGGCTCTGTGTGGGAATCACAGCAGCTCTAGGAGCACATGGAGACACTGTGGTCAGGCTGGATCTTCTGTATGAAATTATTTAATTTAGATATTAGGAATAATTTCTTCCCTGTCAGGGTGGGCAGGCCCTGGCACAGGGTGCCCAGAGAGGCTGTGGCTGCCCCTGGAAGTGTCCAAGGCCAGGTTGGACAGGGCTTGGAGCAACCTGGGCTAGTGGAAGGTGTCCCTGCCCATGGCAGGGGGTGGAATTAGGTGATCTTTCATATCCCTGCCAGCCCAACCCATTCTATCATTCTATGACAAATAAGTTGCTTTGCAAACTCCAAATGTGATTATTAAATGATTTTTTTTGTGTATGTGTTTTGAAACCTTTTGATGCGGGAACGGTCCCATTGTGTGGTTCTGTGGCCACAAAAAAATGTGCTTTTTATTTTCAAAAGGAAAAACCCAAACGTGGGGAGAAATCCCCAGAAGCAGCAGCTTTCAAAGTGTCCTGCAGCTCTGTTTCTTTGTGTGTGGGCAGGAAGATTTCTGCCCAATTAAAAAAAGCCAGGCTCCTCTCCCCAAAATCCCTGTGGGCTTTGACAGAGCCTCCAGAGCCGTGACCCCTTCTGATGGTGTGTGGAGTTACCTGAAGCCACCAACGCTGTGATCCGGCTGGACAAAGAAGCTCCATGGTCTGATGCCTTGTAGAGGCTGCCCTGCAGCAGAGGCTGGGCAGAGTGAAAGGATAAAGGGCAGGGATTTATTGAAAGGCCTTCACAGGTACACCTTGGGCAGTGCAGGAGTCTCGCAGAGACTGCACCCAGGATGGACACAGTCACATGTTTTTGGGACAGATATAAGTTCTGTCCATTTCCATATCAGAGGTTAATTGTCCAATTACAGCTTCAGGCAGTGCAGTCCCCTTCTCTCAGTTTGCTCCCCCCCAACTCACTTTTGTTTCCATTTCTCGGGGCCTGAGACAGTGAGGTGTCCTTGATTCCCAGGCCTGGCGAGGAATTGTTGTGTCTGACCAAAATGGGAAAAGCAGTAGCTAACACTCTGTATGGAGCTCAGAGTTACACACTAAAGAATTGCAGGATTACAAACATATGAAAATATAAAAGCTAAAATCTTAAGGCATCAGGTCTTTCCTTAGATGTGGCGTTTTCCTGGTGTTCAGGGGTCCCAAAAATCCCATGCTCAGGCTCCACCTGGCATTGCCCGAGAGCTGCAAAGGGTGCAGAGCAGCTCAGGGAGATGCTTGGCCCTGGCTGAAGCTCTCTTGTGATTCATGCCACAGCTTGGGGGCTTTTCAAATAAATAAATAAACACCAGTCCCTGGGGTGAAATTCTCAAAGGCTTCTAAGACAACCAGCTCTACTGGCCAGGGTGGCAGGAAGGGAAAATTTCCTGGTTTCACCTTGTGCAGCCACTTTGAATCCCAGTTCCTCAGCTCCAGCCAAGCAGATAAAGACATGAGGGTGTGTGGGACCTGGAACTGGGGAGAAAAACCCACGTGGGCTCTCGCTGCCAAGAGTGGAGAGTTGGGATGCTCAGCCTCTTGGAGACAGCTCCAAAGTGCTCCTCACAGCTTGGAAACACCTCAGATTCCTTCATTAGAGCACAGAACCAGAGAATTGCTAAGGCTGGAAAAGTCCTACAAGACCATCCAGTCCAACCATCCCCCAGCACTGCCAAGGCCACCACTGCCCCATGTCCCCAAGGGGCACATCCACACGGCTTTTAAATCCCTCTAGGGCTGGAGACTCCGTCACTGCCCTGGGCAGCCTGTTCCAGTGCCTTACTACCCTTTCCATGAAGAATTTTTTTCCTAATACCGAATCAAAACTTTTCCTGGCACAACTTAAGGCCGTTTCCTCTCATCCTGTCCCTGTTCTCTGGGATCAGAGCCTTTCTTCCTCCTGCTGCCCCCTCTTGTCCGGGAGTAGTGCAGAGCCAGAAGGTCCCCCCAGAGCCTCCTTTTCTCCAGGCAGAGCCCCCCAGCAGTGCTGGATGAGGTGTTGGATTATGTTTGGATTTAGCAGCCTCCAGCTGAGTTTGCAGGAGTTCACAGCCTGTGCCCCAGAGCCAATGCCAGAGCAAGTGCAGCTGTCAGCGAGCTGCCAGGTGGATTTTGGTCCCTCTGGTGCCTTCACTTCCAGGATTTCCTGATTCTGAGGCCTCTGGGGACAATCTCACTCGCTAATGCAATTTGAGAGCCATCACTCAGCGAAACCCTGTGGGAATCCAGCACAGACTCACTCCCACCTTTGCTGATCCCACTGCTTTTATTGCGAGTAGAGCTGCTGTGCTCAGGTGTTTCTCCCCATCTCTGCCCTGCACCAAAATGTTTGTTTTCCGTGAGGAAATCCCGTCAGGCGTGAAGAGCCCCCGGCTGCCCTCACCACCAGCACGCCATCCGTGGCTCTGTCCTGCTGTGATCCCAGCAGTGCTGCAGTCCCAAATGAGGCGTCCCCGCAGCACGGACAGGACAGGCAGGCCAGGGATCAGCTGAGGAGACCTGGAGCAGGAGCTGTGTGTGGATCGAGGGGTCGAGTGAGGATAGGGAAGAGGCTTAGCCAGGCTGGGATTGTGTTCAACTCCTCCTACACCCACACGTGGGAGGCTGCTCCAGGGAAAAACCACTGCAGCCTCCGCTGGCTGCCTGAAGATTCCTCCGTGAGCTGCAGTGGGAGCCTGGAGAGGAGGCCTGGACGTGGATACCTGCGTTTTGGTGGGCTGGGAATTACATCTGGGATGAAGCCACATCCACAAAGCATCATCCGTGCCCTCAGGAGCTGTGGCTGCCCCATCTCTGGAAGTGCCCAAGGCCAGGTTGGACAGGGCTTGGAGCAACCTGGGACAGTGGAAGGTGTCCCTGCCCACGGCACGGGGTTGAAACGAAATGATTTATAAAGTCCTTTCCATCTCAAACCATTCCATGATTCCATGATGGATATAGATGGCAGAGCAACGAGGTTTTCACTGCAAATACAGGAACATCCCATGAAAACCACGCACACCCCATTACCTGTGCAAGCTCTCCAGGGTTTTGGGAGCCTCCCAGTGAGGGAGAGACGTGGGGGAAGCGATTCCCAGGTGGGAGTGTGTTTTTGTACCAACAGTGAATTCAAAAGGAGCCGTGAGTGCAGAGACAGCTGAGCGACGCCGCAGCCTCCGCTTTCCTTTCACACCGGGGATTGTTTCCGCTCAAAGGGCTGCTTTGCATTTTTATTTAATATGAATTTCCCTTTTAACAATGTCACTCGTGATGCTCGGGTACAGCCTGTGATTCTTCGCATCTGAGTACAAAAAGCCAGGCTGGGCATTCTGCTTTCCTGAGTTGGAAATTCCTGCCCTGTTAGTTGGTGGGCAGGAATAGCTTTTCCCACATTCCTGTGAGAATCAGCGTTGAATAGTGGATAAAATACTTCCCCGGGTCCTGGGACATATGGATGTAGAATTGAGCTACCCACTAACCTCCTGCTAAGTTTTTGGGGACAGGATCTGTTGCCTGCCAGATGTTTGTGCTCTGTCTGGCACAGCAGGGCAGTCTGGGTGCTATTTTTGTAGCTGTGTTAAATAAGTCTGCCTACAGGGTTTTGGAGGTAGGAGGGGAAGGTCTGTCAGGGCCCTTTTAAGTGTGACTTGGTGGTTTATCCGTGTTCAGGCCCATGTAACACAGGAGGTGTTGTGATTCCGTGTGTGGCTTCATCCATCCCCAGAGCTGCCTCTCTCCTGTGTCTGGTGTTGGGCAGAGCTCAGACAGGCTGGGAGAGCTGGGGGTGCTCACTTGGAGAAGAAAAGGATACAGGGAGACCTCAGAGCCCCTTCCAGTGCCTAAAGGGGCTCCAGGAGAGCTGCAGAGGGACTTGGGACAAGGGATGGAGGGACAGGACACAGGGAATGGCTTCCCACTGCCAGAGGGCAGGATTAGGTGGAATACTGGAAAGAAACTCTTCCCTATGAGGGTGGTGAGGCCCTGGCACAGGGTACCCAGAGCAGCTGTGGCTACTCCATGCCTGGAAGCGTCCAAGGCCGGGTTGGATGGGGCTTGGAGCAACCTGGGGTAGTGGAAGATGTCCCTGCCCATTGCAGCGGGTTGGAACTAAATGATTTATAAGGTCCCTTCCAACCCAAACCATTCTGTAATTCCATGATTATTCTCAAATAAACTGTTTCCCATTGCAGGGATATGCTGGCCTTCTCTGAAATATAAAATTTATTTTGAATGGATATAATACATGAAACATGTGCTCCTTCTCAGCATCACTTCCACATTTTAGGTGGAAACTTTGAAACATTGAAGATTTCCTGTTTGTTGACCCTGGCTGTGTTTTGTGCCACCCATTCCCTCCAACCTTTCTCCATTTCCCTGTTTGTGGAGTTCCAAAGCACGGACGTGGATATTGGGCAACCACTGCCCTGCAGCCTAGAGAACCTTATTTTTCTTAAAACCCACAGGCCTGAATTCTGTCAAGCAGAGTCCTAAATGAAAACGTCATTAGATGAAACCTTCATTAGGTGATGCCTCTGCTGATGAACACACCTTTAGTAGAGAGGGGCTGGCAGAAAGTCTCTCTTCCCATTCTGAGGCAGGTGTCCCACACCAATTCCAGCCACGACCTTCCTGCTCCCTGTCCCACTTCACGGCTGGCCTCCAAATGGGAATAACAGTGCCTGTGGTGGCTCAGGATCTGTCACCCTCCCCAGCCTCCGCAGCATTGGAGGGTGCATGTCCAAAAGCTCTTGAAGTGCCGGCTTTGTGCCGGCTGCTGTTCCCTCTCTGCTGGGAGCTGCCCTGTCACACAGGCTGGGGAAACAAAGCCAGGACAGCCAGATGGTGGAATGGCTCGAAAGCCTCTTTTGTTTGCTTCTCGCCCTTGAAAGGCAAAATGATGTCATGGAGGAGAGGTGGAGGCACGAGAAAGCTCCTTGTGACATTGGCACCCAAGTGTGGGAAGCTCATTGCACCACCCGCCCTGCCACACTCCCAGATCCTGTGGTGTGGTGGTGTAGTGACCAGAGGGAAGGTGTGAAGAGTCCAGAGCATCCTTCAGAGGTTTTCCAGCTCTGCCTGATGCTTGTGCATCACCTCTGTGGCGTGGCATCCGGCACAGGATCCACAGCACTTGTGCAAATGAATTATAACGTCTTAAAATATAAGATGTGCACAGGGACTTTTGGGGCAAGAAAGCTTCAAAGACAGGTTGGGCAGGGCTTGGTCTAATGAAGGTGTCCCTGCCCATGGCAGCGGTTGGAACGGGATGATCCTTATGGTGCCTTGCAACCCAAACCCTTCAGTGATTCTGTTCTTGGGGGAAGGTTGGCAAGGATTGGCTCGGTCAAAGAGAAAATTCCAATAAGGTGTTGAGTTTTCCGGCTGCCGATTGCAATGGGGATGAGGCCCCAAATGAAGAAATGGTGTTTTAAATGCTCTATACCAGGATTTCTGCTGGGAGGATAATAATGGCACAAGCTCAACCAAGTACGAGGCACTCTGAGGCAAATGAACTCCCACAGACAGCAGAGAACAAGGAAAGAAAACGCAGGGAAAAGAAAAAAAATAACCCAGCTGGTTTGGAGCAGAACTGACTCCTGGAAATACTCCAGGCTTTGGAAATTGGTAGGCTTCTGGTTCTTGATGGATCCCTCATGGAGCTTAACAAAGACTGGAATATAAAGATATGTTAATACCTTTTGTTTGGGAGTCGTTTTGCCTCTGTTGTGGTCTACAGGACTGTGCCCTCAAACCTAAAAATAGGGATAATTGATGTAATCCTAAACCGAGGGAACACACCAGCTGAGTGCAGAGATTATAAACATGTGCCCTCAGCACCTGGAGGCTGGGGGGGAGGACATGGAGAGAAGATTTGTGTCGAATGCTTCCCCCCAATCATCACAAGTGATGAAACAGCAGTGGGTGATGTGAGCAGGGGGTGGAAGGAACGATTTGGGAACCCAGAGGTGCTTTGGGATGGATTTCAGGAAGCTGATACCTTCTCTGGAGGCCAGCCCACAGCTCTGGGCTGCTGTGGAAGATAACCATCCACAAGGGATGGAGGTGTCCTCTCTGTCTGAATTTAAGGTGTCTTAAACCATCTTCTGTTGTTTTCTAGTTAGAGGTACAGCCAATGCAAGGCTGAAATTCTCTCTGAGTTGCCAAATGAGAGGCTGGGATCACATCCTTTCCAAGAGGTGTCCAGCTCTCAGGGGCATCTCAGCATTATTCTTGCATCTCCACATCTCCATGTGTCCTCATGGCCTCAATCTGCACCAGGGGAGGGGCAGGTTGGCCATCAGGAGGAATTTCTTCATGGAAAGGGTGGTCAGGCATTGGAGGGCACTGCTCAGGTAAGTCATGGAGTCCCCATCCCTGGACGTGTCCAGGGAAGGACTGGATGTGGCACTCAGTACTCTGGGCTGGTGACAAGGTGGGGATCAGTCACAGGTTGGGCTCCATGTTTTGGGAGGTATTTTCCAACCCAAATGATCCTGGGATTGTGTGACAGAGGCCATCTCCACCAATATCCTCATAGTAGAGGTGTCCTTTGTTACGTCTGAGAGCCGCTGGAATGGCCTTAAATCCTGTATTCAGGCTTTTACTGAAGACAGAATTATTTTTTCTCTTTAATCTGTGCCAGTGGGATCAGAACATGAGTGTTGTGATGTACAAACAACTGTTTGCAAAGAGCCTTCCTCGAGGAAGAGGAGCTCCGTAGGGTCCTGCTGGTCACCAGTGCCTGGTTTCAGCTTGGGTACCATGGAGGATGTGCAGAGATGGGCCATGGATGGAGTGACAGGACGAGGGGGAATGGCTTCCATCCGAGAGGAGATTTAGATGGGATATTGGGAAGAAACTCTTCCCTGTGAAGTTGGGGAGGCCCTGGCACAGGTTGCCCGGAGAAGCTGTGGCTGCCCTATCCCTTCCAGGCCAGGCTGGATGGGGCTTGGAGCAGCCTGGGATAGGGGAAGGTGTCCTGGGAACACAAAAATGAGCATCAGGAGCACTCCTGGCTGCAAAGGGGACACTGCTCCGTGCCTGGCCCATGCTCTGGCTGGGATGCAGAGCAGCACTGACCCTTCCAGCCACAAGGCTGGAGATTTTAAAGCTCTTCTGGGGAGAGTCCTCATGCCCAGGGTAACTGTGTCTTCATTATGTCTGGTAGATGCTGCTGAAAAATTAATAACACACTTACGGGCCTTAGTTAAGGAGCCTGCTCCGGGCAGGGAGCGAACGTCCCCGCTGATGGGGCCTGGAAACCTGGAGAGCCAAGTGGTGCCTGCTATTTATTCCCTTTTATTTAGCATCCATATTTAATGCTTTGCCTCTTTCAATGGCTCTGCAAATACGACTGAATTAATTGGGGAGTTACTGCAGTGCACGTAATGAGGAGAGGCCTGCTAATTAGTCAGGGTGGGATGTTGATGGAGCTCCGTTCAACAAGTGCTCCTGTTCATTCCCTGCTTCCAGTGTAAGTCCTGGTTTCAACTGCACTTCACGGATGGGGCAAATCCAAGATTCAGCAAAAATGCCTTCTGAAGGGTTTTCCTTAGATAAGAAAAGCAGAACCTCTGTGTTCTAGGAGGAGGAGTTACACTGATGTGTTTAATTTATGGATTTAACTCTTTAAATTTTTTTTTTTTTTTTTTTTTTTTTTAGCCCAGTTCTCTAGGTAGCATTAAAAACATGCCTGGCTGGGAATGTATCTCTAATTAATTGCATTGCAGCAAATGAGACCATTTCAACGAGTCCTCCATGAACATTTTAGATCTTGATCCAGTGGTAAATGTACTGGACAGTGCCTCACAGTGAGCATGGTAACTCCATCCCTGTTGGAATAAGGCTTATTCCACAGAAGAGATTAACGAATTTGGAATTTCAGGTCTCTCTGTTACTGCAGTTACTGTGAGGTGTGTTTCAGTGTTGCATCCTTGCCCAAGGGACAGTTTGCCAAGAGTCTTCCCCTGTTGGATCGCTTCTCACTTCTCCACCCTATCCATCCGAAATCTCCCTTTAACAGTAGTGGGATCATGGTGGAGCAGGAAATGAATGCAGGAGGAAATTACGTTGCTTTTGCTCTGTTTTCCTGAGTTTCTGGCCAATAACTCCCTCCAGTCATACAAAAATTACCCAAGTCCTAGGAATTGTCAGAGGTGGGTGTTAAGTGCTGGGGGGTGTTGGTTGTTGGTTGTGTTTTGCCAAGATGGGGGAGAATTTCTCCAGGAAGGTCTGGGGAGTGTCTATTCTTCATTCCCTTCAGGAAGCACTTTCCCGTGCAGAGACTGAGCAGTGGAACAGGCTGCCCAGAGAGGGTGTGGAGTCTCCAGGTACTCCAGAACCATCTGGACACAATCCTGTGCCATGTGCTCTGGGATGACCCTGCTGGAGCAGGGAGGTGAGACCGGCTGACCCTACTGGTGCACCCTTCCAACCTTTACCGTCCTTTATCTCCCAGCTTTGCTCTTCCCTAGCTGAAAGGGCCATTTTCCATGATTTTTCTGTATAGCCACCTAACTTGGAGGGTGTTCACGCCCCAAATCCCAGCTGTGACCTCTAAACCTGGGAGAAACAAGTCTCTGGTCCCATCCTTCTCCTTCCTGGTTCATCTGCCCTCGTGCCATGCCAGCAGCAGGTATTCCTGTCTGGCTCTGCCCTTTTTGCCCTGAAGACACCACCAGCCTCCTTGCTGGGTGTTTCCCTGCTGAACACCTCCACTGACCCCTGGGATGCTGCTTTCCCAGCTCTCATCCCAGTCCTTCCATCCCCTCTGGGATGCTGCCTCATCTTGCTGCCTGCAGGGTGATGCTGATGCTCTGTATCCTCCCGGGAATGCCGCAGGGTTGAGTTCATCCTGGGCTCCGAGACGTTTCCATGCTGCCGCTGTGGAGGCTGAGGGGATGCTCTGCTGGAATCTGGGAGGATGCTCTGCTGGAGTCTGGGGGGATGCTCTGCTGGAGTCTGGGGGGATGCTCTGCTGGAGTCTGGGGGGATGCTCTGCTGGAGTCTGGGGGGATGCTCTGCTGGAGTCTGGGGGGATGCTCTGCTGGAGTCTGGGGGGATGCTCTGCTGGAGTCTGGGGGGATGCTCTGCTGGAAGCTGGGAAGATGCTGTCCTGGAATCTGGGGAGATGCTCTCCTGGAATAATCTGTGAAGATGCTGTCCTGGAATCTGGGAAGATGCTCTCCTGGAATCTGGGGGGATGCTCTGCTGGAATCTGGGAAGATGCTGTCCTGGAATCTGGGAAGATCATGTCCTGGAATCTGGGAAGATGCTGTCCTGGAATCTGGGAAGATGCTGTCCTGGAATTTGGGAAGATGCTCTGCTGGAATCTGGGGAGATGCTGTCCTGGAGGCTGGGGAGATGCTCTGCTGGAGGCAAACGTGGCCAGCACACGTCAGCTGCTCTACGGCCGCCGCTTCATTCCGGCATCGGGCTCGGATAATCCCCTGTGCCTTTAAACGTGATGCACATCAAAGCCAAGCAGAGCAGAGGAATTCCCTCTTCCCGCCTCCCAGCCCGCGCTCCCTCCTTTTTCGTTTAAATTTTCGGGCTGGAGAGCGGGTTGCAGCTGACACAGATTTGTAGCCGTCTCCATGACGACAGAGACGGGCAAGTTGTATGTGGAGCGTGTTCATTGTTAAGTTTCTAATTTCAGTGAGGTCGCTGGATGGTTTTTCTCCTCTTTTTTTTTTTTTTTCTTTTCACCCCCCCGCAGCTCTGAGATACCCTGGAGAAGGAGGAGAGCTGCCGGTGCCCCTTCTTCTCCAGGCATGCTCCCTTGCTATCCTCGGAGCAAAAGTACTGGGAACCAGCCCCAGGTTTTCAAGCTTCCCTGTTTTTAACCCCTTCTGCCCATTCCTCTGGGTATTCAGCTCATGTGCACCTCAGCAATTCCCACTCTCCCTGAGTTCCCTCGGTGCTTTCTGGGATCTCTGCTACCTCCTTCTCTTGCTTTCAGCACTGCTGCCCAGCCAGTGGGATGTTGTGCAAAGGTGAAGGTACAGGGTGTTGATGGCCACTCACATGAGCGCCATAAAAGCCACCAAACCCTGTCCAAGGATGCAGCATTATCCATGTCTTGCCTGGAGGAGAAGTGGGACACAGTCAGTGGTTTGACAGAGCTGGTGGCATCACTGGTGTTTCAAAAGTTTTGGACCTGCCAGTTTGACTTTGTCCATCAGGGGAGGTTTAGATTGGATATTAGGAAAAAATTCTTCACAGAAGAGGTTGCCAAGAACTGGAATAGGCTGCTCAGGGAAGTGGTGGAGTCACCAAGCCTGGAAGTGTTAAAAAAATTTGTGGATGTGGCACTTGAGGACATGGTGGTGGTGCCGGTTGATGGTTGGACTTGATAATCTTAAAGGTCTTTTCCAACCTTAATGATTCCATTATTCTGATTCTTTTCTCACCTTGAGAAGAAAAGCACACCTGCACACAGACTTGGGGATTTTTAAAAAAGCTTGGTTTAGAATGGTGTGGAATTTGGTATTCCAGATGAGGATTAATGCTGCTTCCCCCCCTCCAGTCATCCTCTGATGGGCTGGAGAACAGAGAGTGTCCCTTGTGCAGATGCTCTGGTGCTCAAGTGACCTTGTTTGTGTTTCCCCACGAGTGCAAGGTGTCCCTCCCTCTTCCCCAAAGTAATGCTGGAATTCACAGTCAAGAGGAAAACTTGGGATAGCTGATGGAAGAGCATCTTGGGAAGAGAAGGCTCTGGAGACACCAAAATTTAGTACTTGGAGGGGACTTATTAAAAAAGAGGGAGAGACTTTTTACATGGGCAGAGAGTGACAGGACAAGGAGGAATGGTTTTAAACTAAAAGAGAGGATATTTAGATGAGATTTTAGGAAGGAATTCCTCCCTATGAGGGTGGGGAGGCCCTGGCACAGGGTGTCCAGAGAAGCTGTGGCTGCCCCTGGATCCCTGGAAGTGTCCAAGGCCAGGCTGGCCGAGGCTTGGAGCAAGCTGGGATAGTGGAAGGTGTCCCTGCCCACAATGGCAGGGGGTGGCATGAGATGATCTTTAAGATCTCTTCCAACCCAAACCCTTCCAGGATTTTAGGATATCAGGTTGCTGATCACATTTTTCCCAGTTTGGCCAAACTTCATGAACAAAGTCAGATCCTATCAGGGACTCAGCGTGCTCAGGCCGTTCTCAGTGCCTTGGGTTAAGCTGAGTAGAGCAGCCAGTGTTTCTTGCCTTTAAAACTGCATAAAACCCCAGACTATTGCGATGTTTTTCAAACAAACACCACCTTCTTTGCGTCACTGATGTCCCTTTTTCTTGGCTGCAGATGGAAAGCAGGGGAGGATGGGACATTTGAACTGCAGTGCCCTGTGCTACTTCCAATGCCCTCTGTCAGCAGGTCAGTTTGAGCCTGGCTGGAAGCCCCTGGGTGTGTTAATTGAATTAATCTCCTTCCTATAAAGCACTGAGCTCTTAAGGTCAATGTGCAGTGGAACACAGAGCCGTAATTGAGGTACTCGCTCACTCGTGCGCGCTGGAAGAAAGACTGGTCTGATTGATTCCTCCAGGAAGGATCTGCCTGACATTTCAGGCCCAGATGGTTTGCTTGGGATGGTCTTCATGCTTCCTAACTCAGTTTCTGTTGTCTGATTCATTCCCTCTCCTTGTATCTCCACTGAAAATGTGGGTTTGAAAATGAAGATTCACATCAGTTCCTCACTTTAGCTCTGTGTGGAGGGGTGGGTTTTGTGCAGGCCAGCCTGCTCTGATTTACTCAAGGAAGCAATTTATCCTCCTTTTTCAGTGTTTGGGCATTTTCCTTTGCTTCTGCACCTTTCAAACAAACAGAGAGTTGTTCCCAGGACTTTTCTTAGTGGAGATAAAGAAGCAGTTGACCAGAAGAGATAAAATCCCAGCAGGGGAATGAGGAATAAAACTCCTCGCTGATGTTCTGGCGGGGACTGTGCAGGATTTGAAAGACTTTGGGTGGATTAACCTGAACAGCAGCACTTGGATGTGCCAGCCTATCATGATTCCTTCTGCTTTTGGAGAAAAAACATTGTTTCTGGACAGGATGGGTGTGATTTCAGGAGAGGGAATGATGTCACAAGAAGAGCAGGAAGGCTGTGGGCATCTGTAGGAAAACTGGCAGTGGTCTAGCGAGGGAAAGGGCTCTACCTGCTCCAAAGAGTGAGGAGGGATTGCCCAACCATTGCAGGAAGAACAAAAACACGTTGTGGACGTAGTTTCCAGGAGCTGTGGAAATGGCAGATCCCAGGGATAACAGAGATCACCACACTCTTGTCTCTGGAGTGGCTCAGAGCTGAGGGTGGATAAAACCTGACTTTCCACCAGCAGAAAGCCACAGATCTTGTCTGTTTTCTGCCAGTTTGTCCTTTTCTCCCTGCTTGTAGGCTACAAAAAGGTCATTTTATAAGGACAAATCTAGTCCCCAGCCTTAGAGGAGGGCTGTTATTACACTGAAAACAATAAAATCATAATAATGCCAGACTTTGCAGGAGTCCCTCTGTACAGAGAACTCGAGAGGATTTGCTGTCTCCCTGGGAAAGAAATTACAGGCTGAGGGTAAACTCTCCTGCTTGAGTCATTTTTCAGAGTTGATTTTGGCTTTGCTGTGGAATATCTTGTCAGATTTTTTTGTTTGCCTGCGACATTTTAATAAAAATATTTTATTTCATGCCTATAGTACTTAAAAAATAATTGTGAGGGAAAGCAAAGGGATAGCTTTTCATCAAGTATCTCATTTTCCTAAGGATTTTTGCTCGGGAAATAAATTTTTTTTCTGAGAAAGCCCATGTGCTCCAGGAGCTCAGGATGAGCACGGCTTCACCAGGAGAGAGAAGTGGGAATGCAAAGGATTTGCAGAGGTTCTGACTCACCCAGAACAAAGAGCAGGAAGTTCCAGCTCCGCTCCAAAGTGGAATCACTAGCACATGCCCCATCCCAGGAAAGTTGCTGAAACCAGGCATTTTCCCAGAGGCTGCTGCTGCTGGTTTTGCTCTTTGGGATCTTTTTACGGGTGTTGGCACATGCTGAAAACAACATTTATATTACAAAGTAAATTCAAATTACTGGTTAGAGATGGGAGGTCCTGATTTATTGCAATTTTGCATTAATGGGATTATTTCTGGTGGTCCTGCAGAGCTCAGGTTGGCCTCCAGACCTGGCTTTGGGGCTGCCATGACCTGGGTGTAGAGAGGGGAGCAGAAAGACATCAGATAAGCTTGGCTGGCTTTGAGGAGCGAGGTGTGGAGCAGGTGGAGTTGGGCACGTGGACTTGATGGACTCACCGGGCCAAGGTGCAGGGGCTTGGCTTAGAAACAGCAGGAAACACAAAAAAACCCCAGTGTGGACTGGTCACAAGAAGGAAAATGTAGCCTGGGAGTGGAGGAAGGAGGGGGGATCAGGGATGTCTCTAGACCAGCTTGATCCCATCTGATCCTGGAGACCCTGCTGGAACATGGCCCCTATTTCTGCTGTTCCTGGCACACCCAGGGTGAGTCCAGGCAGGACTGGGCAGAGTTCAGAGGCAGGTCCAGAGAAGGGGGTTGGATTCGACGACCTTTCAAGTTCTCTTCCCACCCAAACTTTTCCATGTCTCTGTGATCTATTTCCAAATCATCCCAAGTTCATCAGCTGGGGGGATAATAGAAGGAGTGTGGAGCAGCAGCTGGAGGCATCCTGCGTCGTGGAGCCATCAGCAAGGAGACTTCTGTGCCTTCACCCTGGAGTCGAGGTGTCCCTGGGCTGGGTCATGCCAAGGAAACCTGGCATTGATTGATCCCCAGGGTTGAAATTGATGATCCCAGAGGCCAAATGGCTTTTTAAAATCACACCCTGGGATGGCCAAAACCTCACCAGGACAGCTGCCACCTCCTTGGCAGTGCTGGGTTAACAGCTGGACTCAATCTTGGAGGATTTTTCCAACCTAAACAATTCTATACCAACCCATAGAATAATTTCCTTTCCAGGTTCTCCTCCTGAGGTAGATCCACAGCTCGCTGCCCACAGAGCCATTCCCTATTCCCTGTCCCCTAGCATCACATCCACACGTCTTTTAAATCCCTCCGGGGCTGGTGATTCCAGCACTGCCCTGGGCAGCTGAGTTAGTGTTGACAACCTTTTCTGTGAAGAAATTGTGCCAAATATCCAACATAAACCTGCCCTGGCTCAACTTGAGGCCGTTTCCTCTTGTCCTGTCACTTATTACTTGAGAGAAGAGACTGACCCCTAAAATGAAACACCAAAAAATTATCTCCTCCTGTCCCTTGGCTTATAACCCTCCCTCTGTCACAGCTGGGTTGGAGAAAAACACGGGAATTTGCCGGGAGGTGTTGAGGTAGCTTGGATGGGGGCGATCCGTTCCATCACTTAGGAGTCCATGGATTTGCAATGCTCACAGGGCAATGCCCTCTGCTTTAGAAACACCTCCGTGCCCGACTTCCTGGCTGTCTTTGGGGACACTTCTCACCTCCTTTTGCTTTTCCCAACACTTCATGGTTGACAGCACTTCCCTGCCAGGAAGAGATCGCGTGCACAAAGCATCCGGCACCTTCCTGCACGGGCTCTTTGTCTGTCCCTGAGCTCCTTGCAGCTGATGCTGTTGCAAGTTTGGATTCCTAAGGTTTTTTCAGGATGCACTGGAACTTTTCTAGCCCCTCCACTCAGAATTAAGGGGATGTGTTTGTGCAATTTCCATGTTGCCCGGTGTGTGTTCACCTAACACGGGGCGGGCACGTGCTCCCAGCTCTTGGAAACATCCCCTGAAACCACAGCCTGTGAGGGAGTGTTGCTGGAGGCTGAAATTTGATTTGGGAGGAGGAGATGCTGTCTGGCTTCTGCACAAGGAAATCCAACCCTTTCCAACCTGAGGATCAGATCAAACACTTGCCAGTCTGCTAAATGCACTAAGTGCTAATTTGGTGGGTTTTTTTCATCTGCTTCGTGCGCCTAAAATAGGATCCCTCCTCTGGCTATCCTTGGGAAGCCTTCAAGGAGGTTAAAAATACAAATGTGAAAGCTGTAATGATAAATGTCCCCTCAGGATTGACTCAGAGCCTTTCAGATGTGTTGAGGAGCCAGGGCACAGGAGCAGAGCTGGAGCACTCGCACAGGGGAAGCTCTCATTGCAGAGGCGCGGAGAATGTGAGTGAGATGTCGTGTGATGAAGGACACAGAGAAATCGTGGAATTGTAGAATGGTTTGGGTTGGAAGGGACCTTAAAGCTCATCTCATTCCACCCCCTGCCATGGATTCTGCTTGGAGCCTTGTAGAACAAGCAGTGGGTCACCTGTGCACAGCGTTACTTACTGGGAAGGAACACAACACACTCAAAGCACAAGAAGCTGACCCAGGCCAGCTTCAACAGCTCCCAGCCACCCTCAGGGGGTTAGAAGGAGCCCAAGATCCCGAGATTGGATATTAGGGAAAAAAAAATGTTCACTGAAAGGGTGCTCAGGCATTGGAACTGCCTTGTGAAATGGTGCAATCATCATCCCTTGGAAATGTTCAAAAACGTGTGGATGTGGCACTTGGGGACAAGGTTTAATGGTGAATATGGTAGTGCTGAAGGAACGGTTGGACTTGATGACCTTGGAGGTCTTTTCCAACCTAGACAATTCTGTGATTCCGTGATATCTGGGACCAGCTGGCTCTGAGGTTCGAAGTCAAAAATAGCCACTTTAAGTGCCCTCAGCCAAGCCCAAGAAGGGGGCTTCAGAAGGACATCCACCTTCATTTGAACACAGCAGGAAAAAAGGCTTTTCCATGCTCCTGGGTGAATCGTGCCAGTGGCCAATTCTTCTCCGTGTGGGAAACGTGAATCCTTTGAATTTTTATAAATAGAGGAAGTTTTTTGATTTCTGGGCAGTGGTTGTTGTTCCTCCTGGGTGCACTCAGACCTCTGCTTCCCCTCCTCTCCCAGGCAGGCTGGCGTGGATTCAGACCTCCCGAAAGCCATGATGGGATCCTTGGGGTTGTCCTATGCAGGGCCAGGAGTGGGACTTGATGATCCTTGAGCATCCCTTCCATTCTGTGATTTTATCTATAAAGCTGGATCCTCACTAAACCTCTAAATCTCTTGGCATTTAGGACATTCATATCATCATTTTGAAAAGACCCCAAGAAAAGTTGGTTGTTCTGCAGATAAATTAACTTTTTTTCCCCATCACATTTCTATGGGATTTAATAATTTAATTCCTGCAGGGATGTGTTTGTGGTGGAAGTTGAAGTTGGGTAAAGCCTGGTTTAGTGTGAAGTTTCCTACTGTTAAAACTGTTGAAAGAAAAAAAAAATCTATTTTGCAGCATTGTAGATGATAAATAGCTGGTCAAGGCTGAGACTCAGGCCTGGTTTTAACTGGATTTGGCGACAGGAGAAGGAGGAATGTTCCGGGTAGATAGAGCAAGAGGAAATGCCCTCAGGTTGTGCTGTGGGAGATTTAAGTTGGATATTAGGAACAATTTCTTAAGCCAAAGGGCGGTCAGGCGTTGGAACAGCTGCCCAGGGCAGCGCTGGAGTCACCACCTTTGGAAGTGTTCAAAGTGTGTGGCTGTGGCACTTGGGGACATGGTTTAGTGGTGAACACGATGGTGCTGGTTGATGGTTGGACTCGCTGACCTCAGAGGTCTTTCGCAACCTTAATGATTCCATGATTGGCTCAGACGGAAAGCCACGTTTCTGATCTTTCCCCTCTTCTTATTTTGTGCCCCTGAGATAATTAGGGTTTGCATTGGAGAGGCAGAGACTAGGTCTCCTCCTGCACCAGCATCCTGCTCCAGGAGCAGCCTAACAGAGCCAGGGTTTCAATTATCCTCAGCTCTGCCACAGACCCAGGCCTGGGGCCTGCAAGAAGGATGAGGACAAACTTTTTATTAGGGCCTGTAATGAATAGGACAAGAGGTGGTGGTTTTAAACTAACAGAGGGTCAATTTATATTAAATATAAAGAAGAAATTTTTTATCATGAGGATGATAAAACACTAGCACAGGTTGGCCAGAGAAGCTGTGGCTGCCCCTGGATCCCTGGAAGTGTCCAAGACCAGGGCTTGGAGAAACCTGGTATGGTGGAAGGTGTCCCTGCATATCATAGGAGTGGAATGAAATAGTCTTTAAGGTCCCTTCTGACCCAAACCATTGTAGGATTTTCTGATTCCCTCTATTTTGCAATACTTGTGTCTGTCATTGCTTTGGGGATTGGGATGACTCAAAGTGGGAACAAACCCTGCCCACATGTGGCTACTTTCACCTTCAGCATCTTGTCAGAGTGCCTATTCACCTGATTTTTCCTGGGAAACTGTGGGCAGGGAGGTGGGCACATGGAGGATGTATCCAGGTGGAGAGGGTCTGTCTGTACCAGCAAATTAACCCCAGGACTTGGACTCTGAAGCAGAGTTATCCACAGTGCTGAATTTTAGGGTCCTGCCCTGTTTGGCCTGGCCGTGCTGCCAAGGTGTTGGGTCCTGGCAGGCACAGTCTGTGCGTGCAGGCCCAGAGCCCCCCAGGGCCACGTCAAACAAACCAACCAGGGCAAGGGCACGAGGCTGAATCCTCCTCTGGGATCATCCCCGCCACTGAATCCCCACCATGATCCCAAACACGGGCTGGGCCCAGAACAACCACCCCTCTCCCAGACACTATCTGGGCATGCCTGAGGGTTTAGCAGGGAAGTTTTCCAGCAGGCTCCGTGCCAGCCTGCTTTGCAGGACGGGGAGAGTTTGTCCATATGGATGTGAGCTGTGCCATGCTGCTTTGCCCTCAGAGAACTGGCCCTGACCCATTTTATTTCCTAGCAGGGATGTGGGACCCGTGGCCCGGAGGCGCTGGACTCGTCAGGATCCTCAAGCAGAGCTGCCCTTTGCCAGGTGTCTGGAAGTTTAAGGGGCTGTTAATGGGAGAATTAAACCCCGCTGGCTGCCCCTCCTTCCTGGGAAACCTGTGATGTAATCCAATATCCAATGTTTTCTGTGCGTCCAAGCAGAAACAGCTCCAG
This sequence comes from Callaeas wilsoni, assembly GCA_013398955.1. Taxonomy (NCBI): domain Eukaryota; kingdom Metazoa; phylum Chordata; class Aves; order Passeriformes; family Callaeidae; genus Callaeas; species Callaeas wilsoni. The sequence continues at coordinate 73,666 of VWPU01007042.1, forward strand.
AGCATTTGCAGTCAAAACACAGGAGAAACTGAGGCACAGGACTTGTTTGACCTACTAGAACCCCACAGGATCCACATGCTGGATCCATACTCTGGAAATCATCACCAGAGAGGTGCTGTTCGGATGTGAGTGACTGGTTTGGGCAGTGCAAATCGAGGCAAAAGCACTGGCAGGAACCAGGGTGCTACATAAATGTGCCAGGGCTCGGAAGGGCTCCTCCCATCCGAGCTCATCCCGATCTCTGGTACAGAGTGGGATTGTTGGGGCATCCTGTGCAGGGCCAGGAGTTGGACACAATGATCCTGGTGGGTACCTTCCAGCTCAGGATATTCTATGGTCCTACGATCCTGACGATTCTTCATGGAACTCGTTGCTGAAAGAGGGGAAGTAGATTCTGGAGGTTTATGTAACTGGGAAACTCATTAGAATAAGGGAAATTTGAAAAAAAAACCAAAAAAAAACCCCAACTATCTCTGTAGGTGGAATTATAGAATTATTTAGGTTGGAAACAACCATTCCCCCAGCCCAGCCAAGGCCACCACTGATCCATGTCCCCAAGTGCCACATCCACCTGGCTTTTAAAACCTTCCAGGGATGGGGATTCCACCACTGTCCTGGGCAGCTGTTCTAGGGTTTGACGACCCTTTCCATTAAGAAATTGTTCCCAATATCCAATCTAAACCTCCCCAGCACAGCTTGAGGCTGTTCCCTGTTCCCTGGGAGCAGAGCCCGACCCCCACCCCCAGCAGTCCCCCTCCTGTCAGGGAGTTGTGCAGAGCCAGAAGGTCCCCCCTGAGCCTCCTTTTCTCCAGGCTGAGCCCCTTTCCCAGCTCCCTCAGCCGCTCCTGGAGCTCCAGCCCCTTCCCCAGCTCCATTCCCTTCCTTGGCAGTACCAAATGTGGAGACTGCTGGAGACTGGGAGAGTCGTGGGAAATTCTCATCTTACCCAATTCTTATCCTTTCCTTGGGAATCTGTTATTGACCATTGTTGGAGCCAGAAAATAGATGAGTCTGACCCATCAGAGCGGTTTGTGAGAACTTACAGGACTTGATCCAACTTTGATTCAAGGGAGTTTGGGTTTGTGACCCCTCTTGGGATATCTCATGAATGTTTAAATTATGGGATAGCACAGCAACTTCCAGTGCACAGCATGCAAAAGGCTGGGCAGGGCCTTGGGGTGAGAAGTATTTGGGCTCCAAGGGGTTTAAATATCCCAGAGACAACATCACAGCTGCTGTGTGACTTCAGAACTGTGCTGGAAACTCCACCTGGCCACTGGAAACTCCACCTGGCCACCAAGGTGACATGTTCCCTTCCCCAGGACACATCCAGAGAAATGCAGCCTTCACGACAGGGAGCCTGGCTCATACCTAATGTGATGCATAAAAAATAAATTAAAAAAAAATCACCCCTTTCTCCAGACTTTCCAGCTTTCTGTGTTAACCAGAACGGCTCTTCTAAGTGGGGGATGGATTCCCTGGATGCTCCCAGAATGTATTTGGTGCTCATCTGCATGAGGGGGATGAGCAGCCCTGCTGAATGAATAAAGAGCAGAGCTTTGCTGCTCCAAGCGACGTTGATTTTAATGCAAAATGGCACAAAGTGGAGCAGGAGGAGTTCACCAGCTTTCCAGAAAAGCTTCACCTGGTGGGAGCAGAGGCAGGAACTTGAAGGAAGCTCAGCCCAGATTTGGGACATCTGTGAGCCACTGGAAAGACTGCTTGGCATAGTGGGAATGGTTTTGCAGTGGGGTGTGCACCTGGAAGCACAACTGGATGGGGCTGGTTCAGTAGCTGAACAACCCTCCGAGAGGCAGCTGCTGCTGAGCAAAATGAGTCCCTGGACTAACATTTCCGCTGATTTCTTCCTGCAGGGAGAGAGGCTGTGGAGCTTCACTCCAGCAGGAGGTATGGGGATTTTTTTTGTGCGTGTCTCTGTGAGAAGACAAAGCGCAGGATCCTCCCTCCCCTCTGAGTGGAAGCTGCTGTCACTTTTGTGAGCTTTTGTTCCTACGATCATCCTCCCCTGTCCTGCACCAGCCTCACAGCTGCCCAGATTATCTGAACGCTCCCTGTGTGTGCCACACGACAGGGATAAACCGGCACAGAGGTATTTTCTTCCTCTCCCCATCAATCCAGGAGCGTGGCTCCCTCCACCCATCAAAGAGGCATTTTTATTCCCTTGCTCCACGTCACTCCTGAACTGCTCCTAGCCAGAAACTCGCTGCTTGAAGCGGTGTTTGATTTAACCAGAGGCAACTTAACACCGTAGTCATCAGTCAGTTCCTGACACTATCAAGGCCAGGGAGATAAAGGAGTGAATTAAAAGGGAAGAGAAAGAAAAAAAAGAGAGAGAGAGAGAGAGAGAGAATAAGAATAATAATAAAAAAATCCTGTCCTCTACGATCTGATTTTGTGTTAAATGTTTTCATCTTTGGAGTGAGCATTAACAGCTGATCAGCAGTGTCTGCTCTATTGACTCCCTGGTAACATGCAGTTGTTCAAAGGGACAGGGAATACCGGCTCCTGCAGGAGATGAAGGGCTGGCAGCTGCCTGGATCTGGCTCTCATGCAGCCTTGCCAGACAACCACAGGCTGCAGGAAAGGCCTGACTGCCTCTCTGGTGTTGTCAGAGCTTAAAAATTGCTGTGCCTGCACAGGAGTCTTCTGCCTTGGGCTCCTCAGTGAGACAAAACTACCGGATAGGGCAGCATGAGGGAGGAAAGGATGGCAGGGCTTTCCTCAAGAGGTGTGCCCGGCTTCTGGTGGGACTGTTTGTCTGGGAGGAGATCCCTGGCACACGGCCGGGGTTTGATACGGCCTGGAATGGGCAGTTGCTGCAGACAGGTCAGCCAGGACTCCCGAGGAGTTTGCCAGGGCTTTCTGCAGGCAGGAGTTGGGATGGAGCTGTGCCATCTGCCTTAACGTTTCTAAGTGTCCCCACCACTATTTTTATAGTCCCACTTGGACACCTGCTCATGCCTGAGCTGGAATACAAGCCAGACTTTCCATGGATGCAAAGAAATGCAAATTGAGTGACCTTGGTGGGACAGCTTTGATTTACAACAGTTGTGGTTGCCTTGGGCACCAACGTCACGGTCACTCATTGACCCACAGCTGTGGAAATGCTCGGATTGAAGAGGAACCAGCCTCAAGTTGTGCCAGGGGAGGTTTAGATGGGATACTGGGAAAAATTCTTCACTGGAAGGATGTTCAGGCATTGGAACAAGGCTGCTCAGGGCAGTGGTGGAGTCCTCGTCCCTGGAGGGATTTAAAAGCTATGTGGATGTGGCACTTGGGGACATGGTTTAGCGGCGGATTTGGCAGTGCTGGGTTAATGATTGGACTCAATGATCTCACAGGTCTTTTCCAACTTTACTGATCCTGTGATTCCATGATGTCATTCCCACGTGTGGCCACCTGTGCCCAGCAGTGGCCAGGTTGGAAGAAGTCAGGAGAATCCCTTTAAAGGTTCCTTGACTGATGTCTGGCATCTGAAACTTCCATCTCCTGGGACTCTTTGACTATGTTGGATAAGTTTCCAACACAGCAAACACCTGGCTTCTGACTGTATAGAACCCCAGAAACTGAATTTAGGAGAGTTGATTGCAGTCTTAAGGCAACTCTACCTGCACTATTCCCTGTTTCTTAAGTCCTATCCCATGAATTCCATAATCAGAGAAAGCTGTTTTCTCCAGTTGACTTCAGGGCATCGTTGCTGGGTTATCCTAAAGTTCCTGTTGCCTCCAAATCCTTTTTAGGGTGGAATGGGGTGGTGAGGTGGCCCCTGGAGACCCAATTTAGGTTCTCTGAAGAGCATCACCTGAGACGTGGCTGTGTCAGAAGCTTAAGGCCCCTGATTTCTGGCACAGAGGCAGCCTCAGCTGTGTGTGCAGATTCCCAAAATGCAGCTGGATCCTCCAGCACCTGCTTTCCCAGTGATGGTGGAAATGGAAACAGGAATCAGTTAGCGATGCATCTTTAGAGCTTTGTTTGCATCATTAGGCACTTCGGAACAATGACATGACATCTGAGGGGTCAGGATGCTTCATTATCCCTGCTGGGATTAAACACACCTCTGGAAAAGTGTTTGGCGGGTTTTTGTTTAACATTTCTGTGTAAGACGGATAGGAAATTCCAAGCAATGCTTTCTGGTAGGAATTCAGGCTCTTCTGAAGGGAGGATATAACACTGTCCAAAGGGAGAAAAAGGGAAAAGGAGTTGGTCCCACCTGGAATTCACTCCATCAGTCACTCTGGGCATTGAGACTTAAAAGGGGACTTATAAAAGAGATGGAGAGGGACTTTTTACACAGGCAGATTGTGACAGGACAACTGGGATCTGTTTCATACTAAAAGAGAATAGATTTAGATTAGCTCTTAGGAAGAAATTCTTCCCTGTGAGAGTGGTGAGGCTCTGGCACAGGTTGTCCAGAGAAGCTGTGGCTGCCCCTGAATCCTTGGAAGTGTCCAGGGCCAGGTTGGACAGGGCTTGGAGCAACCTGGGATAGTGGAAGGTGTTGACAGGGGGTGGAATGAGACGATCATTAAAGTCCCTTCCAAACCAAAACATTCTGTGATTCTGTGATTTACGACATGGTCCTTGGCAAAGAATGAAGCCAAAGCTGGAGCTGAATGTTTATGTGGGTTTTTTTTAAGATAAACCTCACACTCAGGAAAGCTTGGGATCCCTCTAGGAATGGCAGCTGGCTCAGGGGTGGGCCCACTTTGCAGCTCCTTGCAGGCTCTGTTTTTTTCCTGCCTTGTGCCTCTCAGTATTTCCTTGTTGGGAACAGATTTTGGGTTCATTCCTCTCCTACCACACATTTTCACCCAGACCCAGCCTGCTCCCTAATAAACCCAGCGTGCTGGCAGCCAGTCGTCTGATCCTGCTGAAGAAGTGACTCTGTTTCTACTCACACGGGCAACTTGATTTGTAAACAGACACTTAAGTGGGTGTTTTTAGCGGTATAGCAGATGGTCAATACAGCTGCCTCCTCTCCCTACTCGGCATTCCCTCCCCTCCTCTACAATTATGGCTTTCTTGCCATTTTTCTCTATAACGTGGATTCGGTTTAAAAAAAAAAAATTAAAAAAAAAAAAGATTACAAGAGGGAGAAAATTGCTCAGTGAATTTCAAGAGGGAAAAAAATGGATGGCAACCTCAAACGTTACCTTAAAAGCACTGTGAGAGCTACCCACACATCCTCACTTCGCTTGACTTTTCCCTGCTTGAGTAGCTCTGGATCTCAATGGGACTGCTCGTGTGGGAAGAGCGCAACGCTGGGATCCACTTCCCTCACGCACAGGAACTCGTGACTAATGCTACAACTAAAGTGTTCATTTTCCTCCCTGCTTGAAGGAGTCAGGCTCTAGTGCTTAAGGAGGTGCTTCCCTTGAATTCTGCAGCAGGGCTCGGAGATAACGTCGGGATGGGGGAATGGTGTGGATCTCTCTCCAAGGGTTTGCCGGCTGTGGCCCAGGAGCGGGGTCGGGGTCTCTGCAGGTGTTTTGGCCTCGCTGCTGCACCTCTGCCTTGTGTTAGACTCGTGTTTTCCAAATTCACCTCGCTGCCTTCTGTGGGATCAGTGACCAGCCCCAAGTGGGGGGTGAGATTGAGCCCCTTCCCTCCTAGGCACTGCCCCTCAGACCAACATCTCTCTCTTCAGAAGGCTCTTCTTAAACTCTCTAAATTTGCCCTTTGCTTGCTTTCAAGCTGTCATTTCTGCTTCCCCTCCCAGCACGGCCCCATTGCGTGGTTGACACCTCCAGGAATCAGCTCTTAACCTTTACAGACACATTAAAGCACTGGAGTGAGACTAATCCAGCACTAGTCTGGGGGCTGCACTGCCTTAAGCCACTGCTGCAGCTTTGAAAGCAAACCAGCCATCACCTCTCCCTTACAAGAGGCTTGGCTGGGGATCAAAGTCCAGGTGGGGTCATACTGAAGAGTCTTTTTGTCCTTGACAGGTTGTCACTCCCTGCAGTCCATCCCTAAGACCTGGAGATGCTATCATTGCAAACAGGAGGGATGTGTCCAGCCTGTCCCAGCCTGGCTCTTCCGTGTGCCTTCTGAGAGAGGATTGTGGCTCACTTCTTATCCCCACGGCTTAAAATATTCTGGGTTTGACTGTCAGGTCTCCTGGCCTGACACTTGAAATCCATTGAGGGTTTCCTGCCTCCTCAGCAGCCTTTTCCAAGCAGATTGCACCGAGGCACAACTCATTCCTTGCCCAGGGCAGTGGTGGATTCCCCATCCCTGGAGGGATTTAAAAGCCCTCTGGATGGGGTGCTTGGGGACATGGGTCAGTGGTGGCCTTGGCAGTGCTGGGGGAACAGTTGGACTTGATGATCCTAAAGGGTTTTTCCAACCTTAATGACTTGATGATTCTATGAATCTCCTGAGAAAGCTGTCTAGGAATTTCTCAAGGCAAACTTTCATTTCCCTGCTGGAAAATACCAGTTCAGCCAAAAAAAGAAAAAAATTCCTTTTCTAGGAAGGTGCTTATTCCAGTAATGTCTCCAATAGGAATGATCCCTCTTAACTAATACTGTGGTGACCAGGGAATTATTTAGGTGTTACTATTTACAGGTTTTCCCCCTGGTATTGGTGTCTCCATGGGTGTGATATGCTCCAGTATCCCATCGAATCACTGGATGGTTTGGATTGGGACCTTTAAGACCACCTAGTTTCAACTCTCTGCCTGCCTTTTCATCTCCAGCAGCAATTAGGAAAAAGCTGTGAGAAACATAAGTAATTTCCAACATTGGAAGCATCCGTGGGCACATAAAAAGATGTGGATGCACGAGGGATTTCACGAGGAATATTTGCATCCCACAACACCCAGGGACTGCCCCTTCCTTGTCCTTACCTGTCCTGCTGATGAGGTCTTGCCGGTGTTTAAGACGGGAGCTTGGCTCTAGATCCAACTGGGAAAACTGCACTGCTCAGGTTAACGGTGCCACTGGAGGGATTTGTCCAGAAGGACATGACCTTTCCTAGGAACAGGCTTTTCCTGAAGAGTCTGCTCCTCTTCCCACCCCCAAGGCGAGTTTCTGGCCCAGGACTCCGCTGCCTTTCCGTTTTCTGGCCGGAGCCTCGTTGTGCAGGGATGGCTGCAGCTCCTTCCCGTGCCCCTGGCCTCCGTCCATGGCTATAGGAGGACTCTGTGCAATGGCCAGATCCGCCTGTGCTTCTGTTCCCTGGACCTGAGCCCAGCCCATTTCCCTCCCTGTCCCTCTTTTCCATGAATGAAGTGGAGGGATTTGGCCGGGAGCCCGAACCCTCCGGGCTTTTGTCAATGGGATCAACGGTTTGTCAGATCCGTGAGGATGAGTCACAGCGAGATCCCGTTACTGCTGGTTAATACCTCACGTGGTGCAGGTCAACCTGCAAGTCAGGGATCTGCATGGAAAGGGTTTGCTTGGAGCCTCTGGAACACTTCCATGGATGCACTCACACATGGAGTGACAGGACAAGGGGGAATGGCTTCAGAGTAGGATTAGATGGGATATTGGGAAGGAATTGTTGGCTGTGAGGAAGGTCAGAGTGCCCAGAGAAGCTGTGGCTGCCCCTGGATCCCTGGAAGTGTCCAAGGCCAGGCTGGACGGGGCTTGGATCAACCTGGGATAGTGGAGGGTGTCCCTGCTCGTGGCAGGGGGTGGATCTGGATGATCTTTAAGGTTCCTTCCAACCCAAACCACGTTGTGATTCCATGGTGACACATGTGCTTGCTGGGACAAGGTGGCATCCTGCATCTCTTCCAGAGAGCAGCCATTCAGAAATGTGGTCCCTTCTTGGAGGAGGACGTGAGGAGGTGGCTCACACAGGGAAGGTCCAAAAAGCAGATGCAGCTGAGCTCTGTGTGATGCTACAGCTTTTCCATGGTTGTCTTGGAGATGGGTTGGGATGATGGGCACAGCAGGGAGGGGACGTGGTCACCAGCACCAGGACGTGGCTGCTGAGCCACTGGACAGGGTTCCTGTCCCATCAGCAGCTCACACTGGAGTGATCGAACAGCTCTTGTTCCCCATGTCCTGAAATTCGCTGGCTCCAACTAAGGCATTGCTGGTTTCAGGCTCTCCAAGATGCACGTCAAGCCCTCAGAAAATAACTAAAATGATGATCTTAAAGGTCTTTTCCAACCTAAATGATTCTATCATTCCCTAATTCTAAATCCAGGTGAGTAGAGAAAAAGTCATCGGCATTCCATTTTTTCATCATTTTTTCCCTCAGGTGTTAGAGCCTGGAGGAAAATTTTGAAGTCAAACCTCACCTCAGAGACATTTTGAATGCTTCTCTTTGCCTGAGAGGTGCAAAATTCTGTTTCCAAAGTTTTCCTGTTTGGTTTTGTGCAGTGTCTTTCACCATAGCTTTACATTTATTTCCTTAGGAAACCAGACCTATGTAGGGACAGACAGTGGACCCCTCAAAACTTTTAATACTGATTTTTCAGAGGACAAATCCTACAACTTTTACATAACCAGGCATATGGAAAGAGAATAGGAGCCCCAGCATCCTCAGTGAAGGACAAAGCACCCCTGGACCATATTCCCTCTTAAATTCCAGCCAAACCACCCATTAGAGAGACTTTTTGAGTGTCACAGCCTTGGGTAAATCTTTCCTTGGAGTTTGTGCTTTACTGGATGCTGGAGAATCCACCATCTCTTGGAAACCAACCTTGCTTTTCTCTTCTACTCACAGAGCAATTTGTTTTCTTAGCTGTAGTGTGGGGAGACATCTGGGTGTGATTTCATGTTGGAGCATGTAAAGGAAAACTTTGGGAGGCAAATGGGAAAACCAGGGTTTTTTTGAACCCTGGGATACTGCAAGAACTGGGATTTGAGCCTCAGTCTTCCACATCTTCAGCCACCAGGCTCATCCTGGGCTGGCCTGAGCTTTCTCCTAATTTAATACCTGAGGAGGCTGATTTCCATGATCCCATCTCCCCCTTTTCCCCAGGCACATTTACACAGGGCTGAAAAACCTTTTCTTCCTTCATATCCATGAATTCCCATCACCCCTCAAACAGTCTCCACCCGTCTGCACCCCATCCCCACCCCAAACCCCCAGCAAGAGGTGGGGTGGTGGAAGTCCTGAACTTCCACCTTGTCCTTCCAAACGTCCCCTGAGCTCTTGGGAATGACCCAGCCCGGTGATTGCACTTCCAGCTCCCGCTCCAGGGCATCTGTTTCCCTTCCCCTGGGTGCAGTGGGATTGCTGGAGCTTCCCCCAGCCCTTTCAGACAGCACCAGCCTCCCCTCCCTGCCACCCCCCCTCCCTCCCACTCCCGCTTTCCCCCGGTGCCTGCTTAGACCCATTAAGTTTTTAATCTGGCTTGTGTTTACAATCTCTGCTTACTGCTGCTCCACTCTTATTTTCTCCTGTTTAATTCCTGCTCCCCACTGGTGATTCAGCAGCAGGAAGGCAAAGAGTCCCTCTGGGCTCTAGGGTTTTGCCTTTGGGGGTTTTTTTTTGAGCGTTTCCTGAAAGGTTCACCATAGCTGGGGTCTCATTTGTTGCCTGTGGGGCTGGACCTATGTCCCTGCAGCAGAAATGGGCTGATTGGTGGTGCAGGAAGACTTTCCTGGGAAAGTCTCATCCCAGTTGTCCCACTGGCATCTTCTCCTGGGTGAACGCCCACGGCAGGAGCGTGGTTGAAGTTTCCAGGAGGTGAGGCTTCAATCACCTGCCAACCACTCAGCTCAGGGGTCTCATTTTGGCCAGGTCTGAGAGGATTGGGAAGGGGCAGAAGGACCCCGTGACCCCATGTCCCACAGGGGTGCAGGAGGTACAGGATCCTTGAGGTGAAAATCCTTGCTGGATCAGGAGCTGGAAGAGTGTTTGCAGTTTGGGCAGCGCAAGGACAAGACCTCAGGACCTTGGAGAAGAGGCTCTGGATAATTCTCATGTACAGATGTTGCTTTTTCCTCGTTTTTCCCCAATGCCATCTTAGATGTCCTCAGGCTGCGCCCTGCCTGCCTCTCCAAGAGGTCAAATATGCTCAGTTCAGGGTTGAACTGAATAAAACTCTGCCCATGTTTTCATTTCAGTGAGCGAAACCGCTTTCACCCAACCCAAATGGCTTTGGTTTTCCGCATCTCCATTTCAGCAGCCACACTGGAATGCCGTGTGTCCCACCATCCACATGGACAGGACAACCAAAGGACTCATCATTCCTGGCTGATCCAGCAGGAAGCTGAGTCACAGGAGGTGACAGCAGAGGCCAGCACCCAACAGGCCTGTTTTTCTGGATTAGACTGTGCAGGGGGCTGTACCAACAGGTGACAGCAGGAATGATGCAATCCCTGTCTCGTTTTCCTTCTCTGGTGCAGACAAAGCCTTTCTGTCCCATCCCTGCCTCTGCTGCATCCTCTATATTTCAGGCATCTTTCTCTCTAACAACTCCCAGCCCTGCCCAGGCATTTACCCAGCAGAAATATGACTTTTAATTACTATTTTTTATTACTTCCTTTTCATAATTGCACTGGAGGCTCTCTGCTGTTCTGCTTTAATCTGCATCCTGAGAAATCACTTTCTCAGGCATGATCCACTGGATGAGAAAGGGAAATAAGGATTTCAAAGTGCAGCCATGGGCTTGTTGGCAGCAGAGAAATGTGGGATCCACTGTAGTTTTATCACAAAGTGGTTTGGGTGGGAAAGGACCTTAATGATCATCTCATTCCAACCTCACTGCCGTGCACAGGAACACCTTCCAGTATCCCAGGTGCTCCAAGACCCATCCAGCCTGGCCTTGGACACTTCCAGGGATCATGGGGCAGCCACAGCTTCTCTGGGCAGCCTGTGCCAAGGCCTCACCACCCTCACAGGGAAGAATTCCTTCCTAAGATCTAACCCAAATCTCTCCTCTTTTAGTTTAAAAACCATTCCCTCATATACCATCCTCATCTGCCTGTATATCTCCTCCCAAAATCTTTGAGGGAGTGGGAAAAGTCCTGCAGACTGTTCCCCACCCAGCTGCTGATGTTTCCACAATATCCAGTATTTTGGTGCACACAGAGGCATTAAGTGGATTGAAATATCAGTGTTAAGATTCCAACACCCTTTAACATCCCCTGCCTCCACCCCATTGCTTCTTAGTGTCCCTGTCATTGTCATCTATCAGGATCTGTGGTTGTTCGTTGTCTGCCATCCATGGAGGGGGGTCATTTAACAGCAAAACCTTCAGACAATTCCAGGATTTATTCCTCAACGTCAACAAGTGGAAGCCAAGGGGATTTTTCATAGGGCCAGGGCTGCTCAGGGCAGGGATGAGGAACAACTTGAGAATGGAAGAGTTTTTGGGTTTGGTTTTTAAAAGCTGCTCAGCCCTCAGGTCTGGTGTGCTGGGGGAAGGAGGAGATTTGGGTGCTGCAGACACTGAAGGGATGGCTGTCACTGCTTCCAGAGGGAAGCGATACAGGACAAGTTCATGGACTCCTCAGCTCTGGGATTTGGGTGAGGTCTGGTGCTTAGACCAAAGTATCTGAAAGAGGACATTGAGGCCACCAAAGCACCTTCTGTCAGCAGTGGGGACACCTCCAGTCATCCCACCCATGAGAGGTGTCCGAGATGCACAGGAACAGCCAGCTTCGGGTGTGCCCATGGCTGCAGGTGACATCTCAGGTGACCAAGTGAGTTACCTAAGGGGCTCCTGGCACAGTGGCATTATCCAGACATCAAAGCCAGTTCTTTACAGAAACCACAAGGTCCAATCCTCAATCCCTCTCCTGGGCATCCCACAGAGAGCTGCCCAGGGAAGCTGTGGCTGCCTCATCCCTGGAAATGTTCAAGGCTGGGTTGGGCGGGGCTTGGAGGAACCCGGGACAGTGGAAGGTGTGACTGGAGCCCTTCCAACCCAAACCACTCTGTGATTCCGTGATAACCCAGCATGACCTGCATGGAACTGGGACAAGCAGCCAGCAAGGCCCCTCCTGGGGTGGATATTCCCACTCTAAGGACATGGGGCTGGGAGAGTGGGACTTGTGTGGTGAATCACAAAGCTCCACCACACAACCAGCTCCAAACCTTGCAAGAGAGGCTCCTTCTCACAGCAGAACCCCTGAGCCATCAGATTTCTTTAAAGCAGTGTGTAATATATAATTGATAATGGTTATTCCTGGTGCACTCCTTGTAATGAAATTTTAATGCTGGGGACAGCTCAGCGTGTGCGTGTGTGTGTGTAATGTAGAGCTCGGTCCTCGTGCTGTTAAACACAGCTCCTCAGCCTTTGTTCTGGCAGCTGGAATCTCAGCTGGCTCCTCAATGTCAAAGAGGACAACCCCACATTCAGCTGGTGCCAGAATTCCCACCAAAACCAAGAGCCCAGAGCTTGGAGTGGGCGCTGTTCCCAAGAGTTAAAAATGACTCTTGTCAGACTCCAACTGATACAAAAGAGTTGCCCCTGCCAGTCCTTTCCTGGGAATTTAGCTGCCTGTAAATAACATTTCCATCACCTTTGGGCCCTTTTAGGAAGAACTTCAGCTGGAAGCAGCAGGATCTCACCCCACAGAAAGCTGCCTTTTAGTGAGCAGAGCTGCCTTTCTCTTGTCACTGATAAAAGTGTCTTGCAAACAAATTCCAGCAGTGACTGTACAATGCCTTTTCCTTTTTTTTTTCAGGAGGCATAATTAACTCCCTCTGCCATAGTCTGAGGTTCACACCGAGCTGTGTTTTCCCCTCCAGTGGTATATTTCCATAGGCCAGGGCAGGGAGCAGTATATGGAACTCCCTCCTTGCTGATGGCCAGTGCTAAGCCCTGGAAAGCAGAGGGATCTTGCCTTCAGATCAAGTTTGCCCACATTCATGGGATTGAGGAAAATAAGTCATCATACCCTTCTCTTTTCTATCCATTGTGATATTTGTGAGGGTGTAAGATTAGAACCAAAGGGGACAACCTGTCAGCTGGATGACCTGATCTAGTTGGAGATGTCCCTGCTCATTCCAGGGGTTTGGACTAGATGACCTTTAGAGGTCCCTCCCAACCCAGACTGTTCCATGATTCTCTGCTCAGTGCTGGCTCTGTGGAGCAGCTGGTCCTGGGCCCTTTTTGGGATTTATCTGGTGGGACAATTTGGAACAGCACTCGTTAGTCTGTGCCAAGGCTGTGCTGGAAACAAAGTCCTCCCCACACCCTGCCAAGGACTGGGATGTGGAGAAAACCTACAAGAATTTGGATGTTTTTTGATTGTTTTCCTGTGCTCCAGGTTACAGAGATACCAAGCTTACCAACCATTATCAACACAACTAAACCAGCTGAGCTTATTTTGGGGAGTCAGTTGGATATCAGGGAAAGGTCCTTCCCCCAGAGGGTCATGGGGCACCGAACAGGCTTTTCAGGGAATGGGCACGGCCCCAAGGCTGCCACAGCTCCAGGACAACACTCTCAAGGACAGGATGGGATTGGGGTGTCTGTGCAGGGCCAGGAGTTGGACTGGATGATCCTGATGGGTCCCTTCCAGCTCAGGACATTCTGTGATTTTATGATTCTAAGTGATTCCTGCCCTTTATTCCCACCCTGTGGCCACTTTCCTGGGCACAGCCCTTGCTCTCTGCAAACACTCCCAGCAGTGTCTGGGTCTCTGCAAGGTGGCTTCACGTCCTTGGTGGCTGTTTAGCCAAATAACCAGTGTTTGGGTCTCCCCCCTGGAGTGGGGGACAAGCAGCTGAGAGGGTTCTGTGAGCCGCCCTCAGAGTTTGGTCACTGATGGAAGTCACTGCGGCTGCTCTGGGCACTTGCTGTGGCATCACCGGGGCACGGATGAACCGAAACACTGCCAGCAGATGGACTCAGGCTTGCCCAGGCCCTGCCAGGGCTGAATGATTGATTACTGTGAGTGGTAAAAGGAACAGAGTCAGGGCACAAAGGCTGGGGTTGAACCTTCACATTTATGTTTTCACCAACATCCCCAGAGCCTTTTCAGCCCTGGCCAACTCAGATTTACCCAAACCATCCCTGGCTCAGCTCAGGAGTTGCATGGGCCAGGGACCATCCCCAACAGGTGGTTGGGATGCAGCCACTGTCTTTAGGAGGGTGGGAAAAGTTAATGGTGTGAGCATGGCCAGGTCTCAGGGGTGGAGATCAGGCTCCAGCATGGATTTATGGTGGAGGTGTAACCTCAGCATCAGGATAAGAGAGCTGGGGGTGTTCATGTGGAGAAGAAAAGGATTCACAGAGACCTTAGAAACCCTTCCAGAGTCTAAAGGGGCTCCAGGAGAGCTGGAGAGGGACTTGGGACAAGGGATGGGAGGACAGGACGCAGAGAATGACTTCCCACTACCAGAAGGCAGGGTTGGGTGGGATACTGGGAAGGAATTCTTGGCTGTGAAGGTGGTGAGGCCCTGGCACAGGTTTCCCAGAGAAGCTGTGGCTGCCCCTGGATCCCTGGAAGTGTCCAAGGCCAGCTTGAATGGGGCTTGGAGCAACCTAGGGTAGTGGAAGCTGTCCCTGCCCATGGCATGAGGTGGAAACAGCTGAGCTTTAAGGTCTCTTTCAACCCAAACCGTTCTGGGATTCTTTGATTCTATGATCAGCTCTGATCTGAGTGCTGTGAGGGTTTTCCCCTTTGCTTCTCCTGCATCCCAATTGCTCTCAGCACCCACCTCTTGCAATAACCATTCCCAGGAGCTGGATCAAAGGGACAATCCCCAACCTGGCAGCCTTCTCCCTGCTCCAAGATCCAGCTGCAGTTTGGAGCTTCCTCCAAGCACCCAGCCGGAGGGTGTTGGCTTGGTGGTGAACCCGCTGAACCCCACGTGGGATGCACAGGCACCGCGGGCTGTGCGTGGTGCTGGGGTGGGTGAGTGCTGCAATGGAGAGGCTCGAGTGAGCCAAGCGTTGTCACGGAAACCGGAGAGTTGGTGTGGAGGCGGAGAGGGGATGCCGAGAGTGCGGAGGATTCGGGGAGGCAGGGGGGCTCAGGGGCTCTCCCATCATCCCTCCATGCAGAGATTCCCCCGAGGAAGAGACATCTCCCTGCTGCTTTCAGGAGCTTGCTGGCTCGGCTCCTACTCGCTGGAGTTGATGGATTTACCTGCATGTTCCTTCTCCGAGTCAAACCCTTCCTCCCTGTACCACCGAGAAAAGAGAGGAAGAATCAAAAGGAGCAGGAGAGTGAGGAAAGAAAGAAGAGGAAGAATCAAAAGGAGCAGGAAAGTGAGGAAAGAAAGAAAAGGAAGAATCAAAAGGATCAGGAAAGTGAGGAAAGAAAGAAGATCCAGAGGTGCATGGAGGAGTAAATCTGAAATCCCACTGTGATTCCTGCCTGGCAGGGTGGCACTGCAAGGCACCAATGTAGCATCATCCGTCATCCCCTGAGCACTCTGAGGCAAACACAGCCACCCCTTCCTCTGCCTTCCCCAAAAAGCAGCCTGGTCCCCTCCTTGCCCCTCCTCAGGGAGCTCTGAGAGGTGGGACACCATGGAGGTGACACAGGACCGTGGCCATGGTGGGCAGGGCACAGTCCTGGTGTTGGTGTGGGGGCCTCTGTCACTTTTCCACCCTTCTCTGTGACTCCGTTGACCACTGGAATGTTTGGCTTGCCCCAAGGAGACCCCCAGGGAGGTCACCCAAGGCCATGTCCGGCTGTGGTTCAGGGGTGGCAGTGGCACGGAGCAGAGGTTCACATGTGGACATCGGGGCGTGCAGAGGGAATTCTACGTTGTGTCCATGGTGTGACTCCAGGAACAAGACTCTGGGGCATCCTCAGGGCTCGGCTCGCTCCCAGGCTCAGACCTGGCTGGGTCTGGGCTGCTGTGAGCTGTGCCAGGGACTGTTTTAGCGGTGTGGGATGGGAATGGTCAGGTCCTACAGGCGTGACAGTAACTCCGGACTGGCTCTTGCCACATTGCTGACATGGAGGATGAGACCCCTCAGCGAGATCCCACCTCAGGGCCCAGCTTCTCCAGACCTTCCCATCCCTACATTGCCTTGCTGAGGATGTTCCCATCACTTTCCATCCATTTCTGGGGGCAGGACACTGAAATCTGCAAGTGGGTCTGTGAGCAGCAGAAGGTAAAGTGAGGAAATTGCATTTCCTAGGAGAGTGGATGAGACCACCACGAGGAAATGAAGTTCTGTGACCTTATTCCTTAACTGTGAGGTTGAAAGTCCTCACAGCAGGGGCTGGGTGACAAGAAGGTGTCCTGAGCAGTGGGACATTCACTGCACAAACAGCAGCACAAGGTCTTATTTGTGGGTTCAACTCAAAATTTTGGCCAACTCAAGGAATGAATCCCTATCTAAGTTTGGGATGGGTGTTCCCACACCAAGGGTGGTGAGGCCTTGGCACAGATTCCCAGAGAAGCTGTGGCTGCCCCTGGATCCCTGGAAGTGTCCAAAGCCAGGTTGGATCGGGCTTGGAGCAACCTGGGATAGTGGCAGGTGTCCCTGCCCGTGGCAGGGGGTGGAACCAGCTGATCTTTCTAAGGTCCTTTCCCACCCAAACCATTCTGGGATTTCAGGGTGTCAGGAGCCAAGAGTGCAGCCAAGAGAGAGCCACAGTGGCCCCAGCTTGGAAAATGCATCTGTGGCTGAAAACATCCCTCCACTGGGACTTCCAATCAGTCTCTAAACACAGAGGAAATCACAGGCATATTTATTCGCTTCCAGTTCTTAATCCTGCACTGAACCTGATGGTGGTGATGGATATTAGGACTGATTGGACATGGCTGATTATTATTATTACTATTATTATTATTTTGCCAGCTGCAGGGTGTGTGACTGGCTCTTGCAGCACTCTGCCTCTTCTCTGCTGACTCTTGGGAACCTGCTCCAATTTAGTCCAGGAGACCTGGAATTACTCCTCAGCAGGATCTTATTGTTATTTTTGTTAGAGGACTGGGCTTGTTTTCTGCCTTTTTTTTTCTTCTTTTCTTTTCTTTTTTTTTTTTTCTTACCTTTTTACAGGCAAGGAAAACCCTTAAAAATTCTGTGTTTGGGTATTTGTGGATATATATGTTTTTACAAATATAATTTATATGTCTGTGCATCTCCCACACTGGTGCAGCCCCTTGCAAACAGCCATCCTATCCCATCCCATCCCATCCTGTTTTCTTCTCCTCCTCCTCAGCTTCACTCAGCCAAAATCACCCACTGAACGTATAAAGATGCAAATATTTATTTATCAGTGTATTTAATGGGCATTGCCCTGCTAAATGCTGTGCTGAGCTGGAGACAAAAGGGGTGGGAAGGGGAAAAAGATGCAAACTGGGGAAATGGAAATGAGGAAATCAATGTAAAGACCAAATCTGAGTCATCTGTGGACTGCAAATCTCTTGGTGATGGAACTTGATTAATGCCCCTATTTGAGCTGGTCTGTGGTTTAGGGAAGAATTATGAGGTCACATTTTTAAACTTCAAGTCTCTTGTGACTGTTTCTGGTTGGGTTTTTTTAGATCATGTTATTTTTTAGAAAATTCTCCAAAAAAACCCCAAATCTCAAAAAAACTTCTCCCTCCTCCAAAAACTCCGACTGTCCTGCCCCAAGCATTTCCTAGGCTTTGATTTTTGATTTACAGTTGATTTTTTTCATCAGACACACGTCTTGGACATGCCATAAACTTCAGTGTCACCTGGCCAGTGTGGGGACTGTTTCTAAATTGGGGAAACTGAGGCACAGAGAGAGGCACCTCTTGAAGCTCAGGGCATTTGAGCACTTTGATAGAAAAAAATGGGATTCAAATCCAAGTCTGCAAGCAAAAAGCACCAAAATCAGGCAGTTTTCAGGCTTTACAATGCAGTGTATTTTTATTGCAATGACCAGTGTTTGGGAATTATCTGGGGAGGTAGGAAACCCTATCCCAGGGAAAGTTTCCTCCCAAAGCATAACTGGAGGTTAATTTGTGTCCAGGAGGGTCCTTATGAAAGTGTTCGTGTAAATATATATATTTAAACTCCAGATCCTGTTGTGCTCTGTATAAATATCATTTTTTTGAAGTCAGCTGAGCTTTTAATCTTTTGGGCTTCTGAAGAAATATTCTATTTAGGGAACAGTACCAAAACCCCAAGCTCGTGACCACTTGTTAGCGCTCAGCAGAAGGGAACCTTGTGCCTCGGGGGCTCTGGGGACTTTGTGCTTTTGAAGGTGAAGTCGCAGGGAAATCCTTGCAGCAGGAAGCACAGCTCCTGCCTCATCACACCGATTTAAAAAAAAGGGGAAAAAAAACAGAGAGAGAGGAAGAGCTTTCGGTGATCCTGTGGTCTGGATGCCCTGGGGGCGGGGAGGGATGCGGGGGTGGGATGCAGGGATGGGATGCAGGGATGTGGTGGTCCTGGAGGGGGTGAAGGAGGTTTTGTGCGGTGTCTCCGTGCCCAACACACCTCTTTCGGATGAGGAGGGACAGGGCAGGCACGGAGCACAGCGCGGGGTGTCCCCGAGCGGGGATGCGGGTGCACAGCTCGGGTGAAGCATCCTGGCAGCTCCTGGGCTGCCCGTGCCCAGCCGGTGCTGCAGTGAGGACGGGAATTCTGTGCGTGCAAAGCCCCGCCGCTCCAGCGGCGACAGCTCCTGAAATGACCCCAGCGCCGCAGGACCGATCCCTTTATCCGTAGCCGCGGTGCGCCAGAGGAGGGGATGGAGCGAGGAGAGCCATGGACGGGGGAGGAGGAGGAGGAGAGGGAGGCTGGGAACTGATTACGTGGGAGGCATTTTGTCCAGCAGCAGCAGCAGCAGCAGCGAGGATGCAGATGAAAGGATCATCCCGCCACGGGGAAAAGGCGATGGCGAGGATGGTCCTGCGTTCCCGGGGATGAGCTGGCACGGGCGCACCCGGCTCCAAACCCCCTGTCTCCGCGCTCCCCTCGGCCCCGGTGGGGCTGTGCGGCTGCCGGGGCCGGGATTAAGATGGATAGATTGGTGGGAAGCGTTTGGTGTGACCGGAATAGAAAGCACGGTAGCTTCGTGCTGACTTAAGGGCATGGATCCAGAAAATAGAATTGCTCAGGAGATGATTACTTTACTATTGGAGCTTGTCCTTAAAATAGCAAGCTGGCTCCTCGCTGCCCCTCCTTCCCCTGTGCCTGTGCACGGTCCTAGTGGTGGCTGTGAGATTCCTAGGGTGGTTTCCCCCCCTCCCAGTTTATTCCTTATTTATTTCCTTATTATCCATGTCACATTATACTTCGTGAAAATGTCCTTGAAGGCCTCTTGGTCCATGCAAAGCTCAGCTCTGAGCACTGCATTTGTAGCAGGGGAAGGGCTGGGGGAGCTCCCTGGGGAACATCGGTCAGGGCAGCCATGGGGTGACAAACACAGCATGGGTGACCCCACACCCGGGGTGATGCTGGGATGTCACCCAGGAGCGTCTCTGGGAGCACCAGAGCCCTTCCCTGGGCATCTCCTCCTGGCTGGGTGCTGCTGTGACCCTGGGGCAGGGTCCTGCAAGGCCGTGCTGCAGGGCTTGGTGGGGAATGCAGGAGCACTCCTACATTGTCCTTGCGGCCTGGCTCCGGCCACTGAGGTTTTATTTCATGTGGGGAGCAGCAAGGAGGAGAACAAAGCCAAAACCAGAGCAGGGAGCAACCCAGGGCAGCTGCTGATCCCTTGGAGCCTCCAGCACAGGAAGAGCCTCGTGCTGTCACCGCGGGGGTGACGCGTCCCCGCCGCGTCCCACGGGTGCATTTACGTCTTCTTCTCTGGCGCAGGCAAAGCCACCCATGGCAAAGGAGTCATCGGTGCCAAGGGATGGAAGGGGAAGCGGCAGAGCTCCTTCCACAGGCTCAGCCAGGGGACCACGAGTCGGAGACCTCAGCGAGGGGTCTGAGCTCATTTCAGGGCTAAACTTAGTTCAGAGAGTCCCAGCAGCCGCTCGGGAACGCTGCCACGTTGGGATGGATGCCCTGGAGCAGCATTTTGTAGGCCAGGCCACCCGGATATTATTGTTAATGTTAAAAATATTCTCTGCTGAGTGATAGAGGCTTTTGCTCCTCTTAGGCTGTCTCCGTGTGGATGCCTCCTGTCTTCCCGTTCTTACATAAAGCACTGAGTCCTTGGGAGGGGAAAGGGGATGAGATTTATGGAACTGAGAATGTCCCAAAATGGGGTCACAAGCAGAGAGGGGAAGAGCAGTGAGGCATCCAGGGCAAAGCAGGGAGAGGCACAGGAAGTCTGTGCCAGTAAATGCAGCAGTGCTGGGACCCTGACACGGGGTCTGCATTTCACTGCCTGCATTGCTCCTTGTCTTGGCACGGATGGGCCAAGACCAATGACCCACACAATGCCCGGGCATGGGGCAGGGACTGTGACTATTCCCACAAAGTGTCTGGATACAGCCACCCCCCTTCAGAGGAGGGCCCAGAGGAGGCCGCAGAGATGCTCTGAGGGCTGGAGACCCTCTGCTCTGGAGCCAGGCTGGGAGAGCTGGGGGTGTTCACCTGGAGAAAAGAAGAATCCAGGGAGACCTCAGAGTCCCTTCCAGGGCCTAAAGGGGCTCCAGGAGAGCTGGAGAGGGACTTGGGACAAGGACATGGAATGACAAGGGGAAATGGCTTCAAACTGACAGTATCAACATCTGACCACATCATCTCCTCATCTACCAAAGAACTTATCTGACACGAATTACCCGATGCTTCCTGATCCTCTGCCATATCTGAGAATGATTTGGGTTGAAAGAGACCTTAAAGATTATCTCATTCCAACCCCCTGCCATGGGCAGGAACACTTTCCCAGGTTGCTCCAAGCCCTGTCCAACCTGGCCTTGGACACTTCCCGGGATCCAGGGGCAGCCACAGCTTCTCTGGGCAACCTGTGCCAGGGCCTCCTCACCCTCACAGGGAGGAATTTCTTCCTAATATCTAATCTAAATATCCTCTCTTTTAGTTTAAAACCATTCCCCCTTGTTCTATCACTAACTACCTCTGTAAAAAGGCCCTTTCCCTGTTTTTCATAAGCCCCTCTAGGCCCTGGAACGGGCTCTGAGGTTTCCCTGGATCCTTCTCTTCTCTGGGTGGATACCCCCAGCTCTCCCAGCCTGGCTCCAGAGCAGAGGAGCTCCATCACTCAGAGCATCTCCATGGCCTTCTCTGAACCCACTTAAAAACATATATTAAAAAATTAAATAAATATATATCCATTTCTGTAGAATTGGTGTCGTTTTTATATTTATATGTTTGCTTATTTAAAATGGTGCCAACAGCTGCCTGGACACACTCACGTGGGCTTCAGCTGGCCTTTCTTCTGCTTAATTAATGGTGACGACTCTTGCAGCGTGCTTGGCATTCCCTTATAAAAAAAGTGTCATAAAGGAGCTGGTTATTTCTTCTTTTTCTTCTTAATAATAATGGATAAAGCAATTTTGAACAAGCTCAGTACAAACTTGGAGGAGCCCTTTGGACACCAGGGCAAGGTCTCCTGCAGACAGCTGTGGCAAAGGTTTATGTTTGGTTTGAAGGGTTAAAAATCTGTGGACAAGCCCCCACGGGAAGATCTCTATTCTCCTCATAAACAATAAAAATAACCCCCCAAAAAAACCCAGAAAAACAATCCGTCTGTGCTTAGTGTTTTCTCTCATCTTCTGGCAGGGACACATGGAGAGAGGGGACAGGGCAGGTGTGGGGAAGGGGCACAGAGTCCATGCCAGGAGAAGGGCAGATCCCAAGGTGTTAGGGAGGGTTTGGAGAATGAGGGACAGAGGAATGACCTTTTCCAGCTATGTGGAGATGCCCAGGGAAAAGAGAGGAGGGAGGAACATGGAGGAGAAACAACGAGGTAAAGACAATCCAGAACCGACATCAAACTAATCGCCTTAAAAGAGATTTCTGGGGCCATTCTGGTAATTTGGGGATTTATGTTTTTTTATGACTGCCCGTTCTGGGATTAGCTCTCAGGAGAGCAAGGACTGGAAATATTTTTCAAGCTATTTGTGACTCAGCAGCTGCGAAGCGCTGATTACTGGCAGCAGCTGACGTCCGAAAAGCATCTAAGTCTTTATTATATTATCCAAAAAGGGCACAGGCTTTTTTTTTTTTTATCACCCCAGCTTCAGAACAGCGAGTTCCCAAACCTTCAAGGAGGACCGGGGACACAGGGCAGAAGGCGGCGCTGAAAGAAAATTTTAATCTCTTTCCCAAAAGCTCTTCAAATTTTCCATTTTTTGGTGCTTCCAACCACTTGTGTTGCCTTGGGATGTTCCCTTTGGATTTAGGCAAGATGAGTGATGCCAAACCAGCCATTCTGGTGTCCAGCTGTGCCCAGCTGCAGTTGGCAGATGAAGTTAGTGTGTTTCTAGGGAGCGTCACTTCTGTATTTCCCTTGGGAGAGCGCTGTGCTTTCCCACATGTCCCTGGAAGGTTGATTTCCCTCAGGAAATCATCGTGGAGGGAGACATGGAGCTTCTGGAGATGGTGTCCAGTGAAGGACTGTGGAGATGATGAAGGGCCTGGAGCATCTCCCTGCCCAGGAAAGGCTGAGGGAGCTGGGGCTGCTCAGCCTCGAGAGGAGACACAGCTGAGAGGGGCCCTCAGCCCTGGGTGTCCCTGTGTGCAGGGAGGGCTCAGAGGATGGACCAGGCTGAGCTCCAGGGCAGGGCCCAGCAATGGCACCAGAGGAATGGGTAGGAATTGATCCCAGGAAGTTCCACCTGGACACGAGGAAGAACTTTCCTGTGCAGTGCCGGAGCACTGAACAGATTGTCCAGAGAGGGAGTGGATTCTCCCTCACTGGAGATATCCCAGACCTGTCTGGACACAACACAACTCTGAGTAACCTGTTCTAGGGGACACTGCTTGAGCAGGGGTGTTGGTCTAGAGCACCTCCAATGGTCCCAGTGGTCCTGCAGTGGCCACAATCATCCTGTGATTCTGGGATCCAGAGCAGCACTGAGTGAATTGGTCACTGCTCTGTGCCTCAGTTTCCCAGCGCTCATAGACCCAGCAGCCCATGAGTGCACAGGTCTGACAGACACACAGATTAGACATTAATTAGTGGTTATTTATCAAGCCACAAGAGTCCATCAGGCTGCTCTAGCCTTGGCAAGACCTTTTTTAACAGCAGTTCCAGTCCAGCTCTGAAATGCATGGCCAGGTGTGGCGAGTTGGTGGCCACAGCAGCGTGCGAGGTGCTGCTGCATCAGCTCGGGGACGAGCAGGGAGATCTGTATCCCCGTCCTCCCGGCTGTAGCCCGTGCCTCAAAGCAGGTCAGGCCACTCTCGTGACTGTTCATCCCTCTTCCCTCAGCCTTTCCAGCTCCTGTTCGTCATCCCGAGACAAACTCCCCCGCAGCTTTCCCCTCTGTCGCAATTACACACTCGCTTCCTCTGTCAGTCTCCCAACTCAGCGTGCCCAGCAAAGCCGATAGCCAGGAAGTTCCCGGGATGCTGCGAGCCCAAGCAGCCGATCCGTGTCAGCAAATGAGCGGCGGGATCGGGCCGGAGGCACAGCCGGGATCCGTCGGACGAGCGGAGGCAGCAGCACGTCAGCAACTTGTACCCAAATCTCCATATGGATGGGCAGCATCCCCGCGAGTTCCGTCACAGGCTCCGAGCCTCCCGCTGCCTGCTGGACAAAAGATCCTGCCAAAGCCGGGGAGGGGGCAAGAGCATCCCCGCCGTCGCTTCTGACAGGCACAGAGGAGGCAGGAGTTTGGGATAATGGCTCTGGAGCCCCTTCGCTCCTTGTTTGTCGTTCCCAGGCATGAACGGGAGTGGGGGTAAAATGGGATGAGCTAAAGGAGAGGCGGTCTCAGAATACAGGAGGGCACTTTGTGCTGGCAATGAGCAGGACCAGAGTGGTCCGTTTTGGCCCAAATTGTGTGATGTTGGGCACAGCTGGGTGGAGAATGTGGATAAATCACTAAAAAATGAGAAATCCTTGGTGAAGAATCATAGAATCCTAGAATGGTTTCGGTGAGAAGGGACCTTAAAACTCACCTAATTTCATCCTCTGCCGTGGGATGACTTCCACTATCCCAGGTTGCTCCAAGTCCTGTCCAACCTGGCCTTGGACACTTCCAGGGATGGGGCAGCCTCAGCTTCTCTGGCCAACCTCTTCCACATTCCTGCTGGTGAATCTGGGGGAAGATCCTGCCCCTGGCACCATCTCATTTCTTTGTGGGGCCTCTGCTCAGATCTTGGTGCGGTGATGATGACAAACAAAAGGCAGTGCCAACCCTCTGGAGCCTGCAGTGATTCCCCCCTGCGATTCCTCCTCCAGCACCATCACCTGAGAGCAGCCAACAGGCCTCTCATCCCTCATGGAGTGGCCTTTGCGAAGGCAGGGACAGCATTCCAGTGACCATTTCCTGGTATTTGTATATCCAGTGTGTAGGAGTGGGATGAGTGATCCTGACTAGAAGGCTGGTGAGGCGCCTGGGAGAATAATTCCCTGAGCAAGGCAGAGCCAAGGCTCATTCTGCTCTCTGCACTCATTGCTTTTATGATTCCTCTTGTCCTCCTTCCAGTGTGAGCACAGGAAGTTGTTTCAGGATAAATCCCAGCCCATTCTACACATATGCCACCCATGAGGACGAGTTATGTTCTCTTTCCTTCCCCTGCTTTCAGCCCTGCCCCTGCCTCTCACTTTGCTTCCCTCTGGGCGAAGAGCTTCCACAAAATCTGTAATTACCAAAGGTGTGGGGAGGAATTGGAATATCCAGTCTTTGTGTTCATCCCAAATGGATGTAAGAAGTTGACCTTTAGGATACGTGTGCAGAATTTGATTTCTGAAGTAGTTTCCTTCACAAATAATACCAGCAAAATTTAGATATTACATATATATTTGTGTGTGTGTGTGCACAGCTGTGTGGATATGGATACAAATCCAGATACTGATGTGGATATGTTTGACTGGAAAACAGCCCAGCCGGAAAGGACCTGGTGGTGCTGGTCAACGGTGCCTGAACATGAGCCCAGGTGGGCAAGAGGCCGATGGCCCCTGGGCTGTGCCAGCTCTGGGGTGGCAGCAGGGCCAGGGCAGTGCCTCTCCCCTGTTCTGGCTCTGCTGGGGCACCTCCAGCGCTGGGGGCAGCTCTGGGACCCTCCTGACAAGAGAGACCCCGAGGGGCTGGAGCGTGTCCAGGGAAGGGAACGGAGCTGGGGAAGGAGCCGGAGCACCAGGAGCGGCTGAGGGAGCTGGGAAAGGGGCTCAGGCTGGAGAAAAGGAGGCTCAGGGGGCACCTTCTGGCTCTGCACAACTCCCTGACAGGAGGGGACAGCCGGGGGGGTCGGGCTCTGCTCCCAGGGAACAGGGACAGGAGGAGAGGACAGAACCTCAAACTGCACCAGGAGAGGTTCAGGTTGGGCATCACAAGGAATTTTTTCCTGGAAAAGGTTGCCAAGCATTGGAAGGGGTGCCCAGAGAGGTGGTGGAGTCCCCACCCCTGCAGATGTTCATGTCTGGACGTGGCACTCAGTGCTCTGGGCTGGTGACAAGGTGAGGATTGGTCACAGGTTGGACTCGATGGTCTCAGAGATTTTTTCTGACCTAAATGATCCTTTGAGTCTGTGTACAGAGACATGGAGCTTTGCAGAGCTCCTCACCCCTTGTTGCATCAACAGTTCTTCAGAGAACTGCTTGAAAAAGTCAATCAAGTAGCAAAATATTGAAATGAAATGAAAAATACATCTGTTTCCCAATAAATCACAACTTAATAAATTGTCTCCTTTTCCTCCCCACACTTTTCCTTTTTTCCTGCTTTTCTTTCTTCCTTTCTCTTAACATCACAAACATTAGTGAAGTTGTTTGAGACAGAGCGTGTTTCCAAAGCTGTGTAAATCTGCAGGCATTCATTAAGCCCCACTGAATTTATTGAAAGTTATAAAGTTTTTAAATCTACAAATGTCTGACATCTTTAAAGACTTATTAAATAATGCAAACCATTAAATACTGTTAAAACTCATGTCGCATTAATGGAGTGTTTGAGCTTCATTGAATATGCAGATCAGGTAATTCATCTTTTTAAGCTCCATCACTCTTATTGTTCCCAAAAAAAAATGGGGTTAACATGAAGGAGGAGAATCCAAAGTTGGCAGAGTTCTTAGGGTGGGATAATTCACAGCCAAATTCAGGATTTCTCTGTTTCCAGGAATTTTCAGCTAAAACTGATGAATTTCTGCTGCCCTCAGCTTTGTAGTAGCGCCTGGTGGGGTTTATTAAGGTCAGAGCCTTGTCCTGAGTTGTTGTCCTTCAGCCACTGGGGGCTGAGGTGGGATGGTGAGAGGAGGTTGGGAAAAGCAAGTTCATGTATTCATGGCAGCCACCTGCAGGTGTGAAGTTTCTCAAGGAGAACAAGAAGGATTTTGGAGTCCCTGGGTGGAAAATTCCTTTCAGGTTGCAGGACAATGGTTGCTCTGAGAAGGGATCGAAGGGGTTGAAGAAGACACCTGGAAATCTGCTGGAAATCCAGCACGTGGGGGTCCTGGGAGCAGAAGCTGGTGTCCCACAGGGATGTCCTTGCTGGCACACCACAGTGGGAGCCAAGCGGAGCATCCCCATGCACACTTGGGATGTGTCAGGTTTGCACCCAGGGCTATGTGTAGAGAGGCAGGTAGAAAATAGAGGAAAAACAGACTGAGTGCCTGAAGATGACTTCGTTTCTCCAGAAACCCCAGGAAAATGAATGGTATTTATGTTTAAAAAAAAGGGAAAATCCTTTTTTGAGCTCTCCCCACCATCAGCCGCTGTTGGGGTTGTAAACTTGAGGCTTATGCTGGGCAGAGCCTGTCACCTGCTTCCCAAGGGGGTGTGCACAATCCCCAGGGCTGATCCCAGAAGCTCTGGCAGGTGAGGAGACACATCTGGCAGCGGGACTGTGGATGAGGAGCACCCACATCCATCCCCGTGCAGAAGTGATGGCTCCTGGAGACCGTCCCCTCAGTCCCTTCTGGGTGGCGCTTCCCACGCTGGCTCAGCTCTGCTCTGACCACCACCAAGTCTCACCATTGCTACGTTCCAGGAGCTCCAAGCTCCACCAGGAAGCCATGGAAGAGCCATCCCATCCCCACTCAGTTTGGTTGATACTGGCTGGAGGTTTTCAGTTGTCCTTCTCCAGACAAGTTCATCCACCCAAAATCTCTCCCATTGTATGGGCTCTTCCTGCCTTAGGAGTGGATGTATCCCTTGATGTCTCTGTCATGGCCTCTAGCAAGGTTCCTGAAACTTCCCAGGATAAAAGGGTAGTTTCTGTCAGCCAACACACCCACAATCCAAGGTTTTCGTGATAAAAAAGCTTTTCAGATTTAAATTTGACCTGCTTAAGCTGCTTCACAGGAGGTGCTGTAATTTGCACCCAGAGCTTTAAATGGGACAAGAGGGAATGAATGGCTTCCCAGTGCCAGAGGGGAGGGATAGATGGGCTGTTGGGAAGGAATTGTTCCCTGTGAGGGTGATAAGGTCCCAGCACAGGGTGCCCAGAGAAGCTGTGGCTGTCCCTGAATCCCTGCAAGTGTCCAAGGCCAGGCTGGATGGGGCTTGGAGCAACCTGGGATAGTGGAAGGTGTTGTGGTTGGAACGAGATGATCTTTAAGGTCCCTTCCAACCCAAACCATCTCGGAATTCTATGATCTGTATTTGGCTGAACCCTGATAAGGTGGAGTCTAAGATCTGAGTAAGTTTTTAGACAAATTATCCTGGTGACTTCCAGGCCAAGATCAAGCCCTAAGTGTAGGAAGGACTTTGCACACTGAGCTCCCCATTCACAGAGCTGGCCTTGAGTGATCAGGGGTTGGAATGAGGTGAGGACAAAATATCTATGTGACCATTTTCTAGCCATAAAATCACAGGATGGTTTGGTTGGAAAGTACCTTAAAGATTCTCCAGTTCCAACTCCTCTGGCATGGGCAGGGAACCTATTTCCTGATAGGCCGATCGAGAGACAGACAAGGAATAAAATAATTTGCTTTTGAGAAAAATTAGAGATGATGGCCTTAAGGTTCATCTATCCAAGGACTTATTCCGGACTGCGCACTTGACATTAGTGGTTCGTAATTAATTCCCTGTGTTGATGCTCCTATTCCGGAATCAGACACGCCTTATTCCAAATTAGTTCAATCCACCCGGGACCCTGCCACAAAACCAGGTTAAGAAATTAGCACAAAGCGGCTGAGCTTTGGTAACCAACTGGATAGGCAGGAGAATCCATGGAAAATGCAGAGGAATACAGCTTCATTTTACATCTCAGAGAGGAGGAAAAATTCACGTAAGAATACCTGCCTCGGACTAAAAAACGCACACGTGAGCAATACCCGAGTCCCGGCAGATGTGTGGTTGTATTTTAAACTGCAATAATGTGATTTAGTGTAAGAGCCCCCAGCACCGCTGGGAAATAGCAATTCTGCTCTAAACTCTCTTCCTGCTGTAACCAGAGTGATTCTTTTTCCCCCCCTGAAAATAAATCTGCCCAGGAGATTTCATAGATGAGTAGCCTGACTGGGACAAGAAGTCAGGAGAGCTCCGTTCTGGGTACAGTGCTGACAGTTTATCCATTTTTTTTACCACTCGGTGTACAATTTAATTAATCACTAATTTAGTGCTCCTTTATTTTTACTGTTTTATTTTTTTCTAAAGCTGAAGAACTTTGAAATTTGAAACAAACAAGAAACTTCATCTGAGGTAACATGAACACTAAGAACCAAGGGAACTGAAAAATGCAAAACCAAACAAGCAAGAGGAAACCCAAACAACAAACCCCAAAACACACACACAGAGTAAAGGAGCCTCTTTAGCAATGATGCTGCATGATTGGTACAATCAGAGATTCAGAGTGGTTTGGGTTGAAAGAGACCTTTAAGCTCATCCCATTCCCACCCCTGCCATGGGCAGGGACACCTTCCACTATCCCAGGTTGCTCCAAGCCCTGTCCAGCCTGGCCTTGGACACTTCCAGGGATCCAGAGGCAGCCACAACTGCTTTGAGCAACCTGTGCCAGAGCCTTTCTCCATGCTCACAGCCAACATTTCCTTCCCAATATCCCATCTATCCCTGCCCTCTGGCAGTGGGACGCCATTCCCTATGTCCTGTCCCTCCATCTCTTGTCCCGAGTCCCTCTCCAGCTCTCCTGGAGCCCCGTTAGGCCCTGGAAAGGGCTCTGAGGTCTCCCTGGATCCTTCTCTTCTCCAGGTGAACACCCCCAGCTCTCCCAGCCTGGCTCCAGAGCAGAGGGGCTCCAGCCCATGGAACATCTCCATGGCCTCCTCTGGACCCATTCCAACAGTTCCATGCCTTTTCCTTGTGGAAGCTGCCTTAGCCAAGGACCCTGGGGCATCTGAGCTGTGATGGGAATGCTCCATATTTGGGGATTTGTTTGGGTCACTGATAATTCATCTCTTGTGTATATGGGCATCATTCCAGAGACTGAAGCGTGGAGCACACCGGTTGGGTATCCGAGGGGTAAGTGGATGTTTTCTGGGGACAATTTAGCTTGCAGAACCCAAAATGTCAGTGCCAAACCCCTCTTTTCTCTGATGCTGCATCAGATGTTCTCATGAGTGAGGTGACAGTTTGGACCTGGGCAGAGAGACCTCGTACTCTCCATCCTCTGGAGTCTCCAACACCCCTGTGGGGAGGGGGTCTTCCCTTTCATGTTGCTGCCTTCAGCTTGATGGGATTGTGATATTGTTTGTTGGAAAAGTCCCCACTGGCATGAATTGAACAGAATTCCTGCCTGAGTGCAGGAAGGGGCTTTTTGAAGATTCCCAGAGGAGATGGAAAGCAGAGTCCCGATTTATTCATGGAGAAAGGAGAAGTCCCATCAGTGACTAATCTGGACTGCTGGAGCACAGAACCCCCTGCTCTACCCCAGAAGTTTCCAGCCCTGGAGCAGCATAAAGAAAATCACTCTGCTTTTAGAAAAAAAAAAAGGTGAAAAAACAAGACAGAAAAGTCTTAAAAGTGCCTGAAAGTGGCTTGAGATATCAACTCCTCCATCATTTCTGTGAGCCACCTGCAGATTCTGGCTGTATGGATGGATTAGAGCCAGGCTGTGATCTGGGGCTGGTAGCATTGGCTCGGGTGGTTCCCAGGAGCACTTTTGGAATTAGCAGAGGGCAAGGATACTGCTGGTGTGATGCCTTAAATGTGGGAGATCCAAGAGGAAAATGTTTCTTCATGGTTTGAAGCCCAGTCCAGGTTTTGCTCTAAGAAACGGCAGGAGCTGTGCCACCCAGGGAGCTCTGGAGCGGAGGCACCAGGATTAGTGAAATACAAAATATACAAAGTTAGGGAGGGGAACTCTCTGTAAATCATCTGTCTGCTGCCCCGTGATGTGACCAAGTGAGACAGCTCAGGTCCCCAGGGAGGCTGGCGCTAACGAGGCCTGGGGTGAACTCCTGGAGTGCAGCAGGGTCAGACCTTCTGCACAGCTGCCCTTTGGCTGTGGGACTCAGTCCCCCCGAGATCAGGCTGACCAGGGATCATTGTCACTTCTGGAACAGACGATGGTGAGGGCCTTCTCTTCACATTAGCTTCCTCTTGATGTGCTCCCGGGGGGAATGATTATGGTGATGATGTTAATGCGTAGACACTGGCCAGGCTTTCTCAGCCAGGTCTGCAGCGAGGAGAGGGGCCCTGCTCCTTGGAGGAGGAGGTGTTGATGGATGGAGCACCTCGAGGTGGTGGCAAGGCCACAGGTCTTCTTCCAGGAGCTGCAAATTCACATTGCTGTGCTGGGAACCCACCTCTCAGGGAGGCTCTTCCTCGGAGGTCTCTGGCAGCTCACAGCACAAGGTGCTTGCGGACAGGAGGGATGGTCCAACTGATCCTGCTCACAGTGCCACACACACTGGTTTTCCCTTTTATTTTTCATGGTGGAGTCTCCTTCCCTGGAGTTTATTAAAATCTGTCTAGACACAATCCTGAGTAGGACGGCCCCTCTCCCAGGTGTGTCCTGAAGGGCTGCACATGTGACTTCACAAGGCCTTGTCTCAGTGGACAATGAGTGGATGAAACTCGAACGGCATCTCCATTTTGACCCATCCTGAGGCAGGGCAGCTTCCAGAGGAAGCGGCAGGTGTGCAGTGTGTTCACCTGCTTCTGTCCACGGAAAACTCAACAGCAGGGAACCACAGAACCACAGGATAGTTTGGGTGGGAAGGGACCTTAAAGATCATCTTGTTCCAACCACAACATCTTCCACTATCCCAGGTTGCTCCAAACCCTGTCCAGTCTGGCCTTGGACACTTCCAGGGATCCAGGGGCAGCCACAGCTTCTTTGGGCAACCTGTGCCAGGGCCTCACCACCTTCACAGGGGACAATTTCCTCCTAACATCTAACCTAAATCTCGCTTCTTTTAGTTTAAAACCATTCCCCATTGTCCTATTGCTATCTTCCTGTGTAAAAAATCCCTCTCCCTCTTTTTTGTAAGTGCCCCTTTAGGCACTGGAAGTGGCCCTAGGATCTCCCTGGAGCCTTCTCTTCTCCAGGCTGGACACTCCCAGCTCCCTCAGCCTCTTCCTCAGGGAAGTCAAGATGACAACCACTCTTCACTCATGGGAGAGGGAAAATGTCATTGGCTGTCTGTCTGATGGTGGGGTTTGCACCTCGCGTCTCCCAGCTCCAGCGGCAGCAGCCCAGAGTCCCATCAGCCACATGGAATGTGGGAAGGGGGGAGGATCGGGCTGATTAAATGAGAGCACGTCATAGCTGGAAATAAAGGGCCTTAAATGAAATCTGTCACAGCTGTGAGGCCACAGCTGCAGGTGAAGGACCAAGAAATATCTCCAAGAGCTCAGTAACACAGAGAGAAGATTCTTTATGAGTGTCTCACAAGATGCAGTGGAAATGTCTTTGGCTTTGTAGAGGCTGTGTCAAAAGCCCACGATAATGTGTGTGGTAATAGTTTTTATAAAAATCTTTTTAAAAATAAGGATTAATAAAACTTACACTTTCAGGGCTAGATTTTGCAGAGCTGGGCTCTCTCAGCTCCCAACAAAATCAACGAGGGTTATACCTCCAAAATCAGTGAAGGAGCAGAGTTGCTGATACTGAGAGTTTTGGAAATGCTCATCCCTCACTTATTTTTGGCTAAGCAGGCAAATAAAGAAATATCTTCACCAAAAAAAAGAGAGCCATATCCTCAAAAGCCCAGCTCTCCCATCCTTCCTTATGGGGAGAGAGGAGAGAATGATTTCCATAATCCTGCCCCAAACCTGGAGGAACACTGATGATACCGATGGATTTACATCTCTCATCAAGGAGAGCACCTGGATCCCTGTTTCTCAGGAATGTGATGTCAAGGGATGCCTCTCCACCACATCTCCCCCTCCCACAGCAAAACCAGGGGGTGAAAAAGATCCAGCTTCTGCTTTCTGTTCCTACTGGATCTCTCAAAATGCTTTTGCAGCCCACCCAGCTCCAGGTGAGCCAAGGGGACGGGTGGGGGACAGGAGGGGACAGAAGAGGGGAGTAACACCATCCTTTCAGGCAGTTCCAATGGGCAGAGCAGGAGCCTCGGAGCGTGGAGATGCCTTGGCTGGAGCAAAAAGAGGCATCCAGGGCGTGACACAAGTAGGTCATCCTGCCTCCCACTCTTTGCATCGTGGCAGGAGCAGAGTGGAGAGGGAAGGAGCCTCATCCACTTTCTCCTGCCCGCAGGGATTGTGGAGATGCCGCTTCCACCTGGTCCTGCGAGCGTGAGCAGACCCAGGGCCAGCGCCTGCTCTGCCCTGAGCACCAGCACAGCAAAAGGCTTTAAAGCTTCTAAAATGGAACAGTTTCAGCCCTAAACTCATCCTCTGCAGGGCAGCCGAGGTGAACACAGCTCCGCCGCCTCGGGCAGGAAAACAGCCTCAGGGTACTTTGTCCGTCTGCAGCTTGGCTTCCTCTGCTCCATGTGGGCTATTACACCTCTCCTTTTCTTTTTTTTTTTTTTTTTCTTTATTTTTTTTGTATTTTTATCTTCCCATTTGGACATTTTTCCTGGCTTGAAGGGGCCAGAGGTTGCTGCTGCAAAGCTGGCTGCTTTGGCTTTCTCTTCCCTGCTCCTGGGGACTGTCCATGCTCTGTGGCCACACTGCAAGGGACCAACCTCCAGGGGAAGGAGAGTCTTGTTCCTCAGCCTTCCTGCTGAGCTGTTGCCTAATTCCCCGCGGAAAGAAAGTTTGTGGAATTTCTCTGTGTTTTGTCTTTGCTATCAAACTTTTGATTGCCTTTCCAAGCAGGGCTGCCTGCCCTTTGCTTTGCAAGGGATTCCTGGAGCCCACATTCCCGTCTGGATTTAGACTGCATGGCTTTGGCTGGACACAACCTTCCCCACTCCAGGCATTTCCCAGAGTCACGGAGGATTTCAGTTTGGAAAGGCCCTCAGGAGATTGTTCAGTCAACTCTCCCATTTTTTCTTTCAGTCTCCAAGTCACCAAATAGGCGTGGTTTGGGAATTGCCATTGGCACCACTCCTACTCACTTCCTGTGTCACTTTGTCCCCAGCAATGCAGGGATAAAAATATATGTGTTTTCCTTACATATGGCCTGGTGGAAGGTCCCCTGCTCATGGCAGGAGGGTTGGAATGAAATGATCTTTAAGGTCCCTTCCAACTGTAACCGCTTTGTGACTCTGTGATTGTTTCCATCCATGTTCGTCTCTGCAGTTGGCCTCAGTTCTTCTTCCCATGCCTGTATGGATTGATTCCCTGGCAATCTCCTGGCTGCCTTCATCTCTCCATGCTGCCTCTTCAGATTCCCTTCCTGTCTGCTGGGTTGTTTCCCTGTTAATTCGGCCTTCCCGTGCTGCCGGTCTGGCCATGCTGCCTCCTGCCACCATGTTCCATGTAGCACCTGCTGGAATGCATCAGGGAGGGACTCCAGAGCCACAAGGCCTATTTATTAAAGGAGCTATTTAGAGAAATGCTGAAGCCTGGGAGGCAGCACCAAGGCCTGAGAAGCCGCGTAACCTCTGTGTCCTGTTTTACCACGATGTGGTTATTCCCCTCCTCTCTGGTCCTCCTGCAGCTGAAAGCACCAAAACTTGTGTTTTGGTAACATCTGAGAACATCCTTAATATAATAATAATAATACAGAGATTACAATATTAATTAAGTTATTATTATTAAATAAATATATCAATTATAATAATTATATTAATTATATTAATATATTCATCCTCCTGGCACTCAGGGTCTTACTGAAGGTGCGAAAATGTTGCTGGTCCTTCGTTCCCTTGGAGACAAATGGCCACAGCACCATCATCCTCAAACTAGTTAATTAATTTTGCTTAATTCAGCCACATGGCAAGTTTGGCAGGACATCAACTTTTGTGATGGTTTAGCCCCTTCTTTTCCCACTAACCCCCCGCTTGTGTGCTTTTCCCTCTGGTCACACCTTGCCTGTCACCAAGGGGAATCCCATGGCAAGCAGGGACAGCGAAATTCCCCATTTGTGTACAACGCCGTGGATTGATTTAGTCTGACTCACTAAATAAACACCAGGGACATCCCCTGCCCTAAAAGGCTGCTTAATTTATCAAGTTCAATCATAACAAGATCCCAGCTGCTGAATTGGCAAAATTCAGCCTGGAAGTCAATGCAGGACCAGAGACTTGCAAGCAACACGGGGACAAAAACAGGATCAGTCATTTCTCTGCTGAAGAGACAAGAGGTTTTTCAGTCTGCCTCTAAAGGCAGGTGGGATTTGGTCCCCAAGGGCATAACTTGGTCACCAAGGGGTGTAGGTGGTCTGTGGATTTGGGGCGAGCAAAAGGAGAGGGAGGAGTTTTGAGTCAAGAAGTGGCAGCAAAGTGGAGGGCACCTGGCTGAGTGTGGCTGTCCCTCAGTGTTGTAGCAGAAGGAGGCTTTGGGGCTTTGCACAGTGGTCTGATCACACCTGGGCCACTCCTGCTGCCCTCCATGGAGCAAAACTGTGGCCATCCATGGCCTGAAACTCATACCTGTGGCCAGAGCGCCCTGCAAGGCTGACTTCAGACTCCTTTTTAGGGGACGGAAGAGATTTGCCTTAAATAGGAACAGCCATGGGCTGGGTTAAACTTTCTTTCCTAGTTGGTCTCAGTGAAAACAGCACATATTTGTGTTATCAATCAACAAATTTGTGTTATCAATCAACCATTGGCCAATTTCACTGACCAGTGTCCTTTCCAAATCCACTCTTTTAAGTAATACATTAAATCTTTAGGAGACTGTCCAGACAACCCAAATGAGCTTTATTAGCAAACTGCCAATAATCCTGTGCTTTTCACAGAAATAGGAAATCCAGGCAGGACTTCCCTGGAAGTCACAGACAGAATCACAGAATATCCTGAGTTGGAAGGGACCCACAAGGATCATCGAGTCCAGCTCTTCCTGTTCTCTTTGATTTCCTTAGATCAGTGTTCCCTGGGTCATGGCATGTGACCTGCCCTGAATATGTCATTCCCATTGGATGCTTCCAGATTTCCTTCAACCTTTATTTTCCACTGGGACAGCCACCCCAGAGGATGAGCCATCACCTCCACCCAGCTGAGTCCTGCCTATGCCATCAGCTGCCTCAAAGACTTGGGAATCCAGCTTAGGATCTCTTTGCAGACATGTGCAAACATTTCCAGTTCCACATTGGACTGTATTTCTGTGAAGTGATGGTCCAAAAGCCAGGCATGACCTCATTTACAGCCACTGGCACCACTCACTGATTATTATCAGCAGACTTAAAACTGCCAGCTGTGGTCAGCGGTGACTTCTGGACTCACTTCTGCTGTGTCCAGCCAACTCTCCCAGGTGCTCCTGTGGCTTTTCCTGTGATCCCATTGGCTTTTCC
Source organism: Callaeas wilsoni (assembly GCA_013398955.1). Taxonomy (NCBI): domain Eukaryota; kingdom Metazoa; phylum Chordata; class Aves; order Passeriformes; family Callaeidae; genus Callaeas; species Callaeas wilsoni. The sequence goes on from VWPU01007042.1 coordinate 109,333, forward strand.
CAAACACTCCTTGGACTTGTCATTTATTGGCTGCCTCCTGAGCCTGGAGTTGAGTTATTTGGGATGCACAATCCTGGGAACACCATAATTGCCGCTCCCATCAGTCACGGCGCACGCACGGGCGGCTGCCACCACTCCACTCCTGTTCCCTGAGAGCCTCTGCTTTGCAGCCCCATTAATGACCGTAATTATTTCCCTGAGCATAAATTGTTCCTAATGACCGCAGTCATTTTTAGCGTGAGAGCACAGCAAATGATGCATCCGTGGCACGGGATGAAGCCAAGGAACAGACCTTTCAAACCCTGCGGAATGTCAGGCACGCATTATTTACAGGGCCGGGTCGTTCCCATTGCTGGTTTGGAGGTTCAATAAGTTTGTCACTTCTCCTTGGCTCTTTTTGGCTGTGATCAAGGGTGGTCTTGATGTGTGTTTCATTGCCCCACTGCTAAAATTAGCTCCAATGGGAGAGACTCAACAGGTCCCTTTCAACTGCTGGTCACTGAGTGGTTCATAAAATTATCAGATATTTCAAGAGGATCTGTCAAATCAAATTTGTCTCAAATAATTCAGCACTCCAAGCTGCAGATTATAGGTAGTCTCCTTCTTTGAAACCTGCAAAGCTTTGTTTTTTCATGCCCATCACTCCATTTAATCACCACTATTTTAGTCTCTGCTTTGGGGCTCTGTCAGAAGTATCTGCAGCTCAGACAGAATGGAAGTCTTGGGTGTAATTTTCTTGGAAGACTTCATCACACATGATTAACTCATTTGTAGTCCTCATTAGATCTTGATCCTGGATGACTATTGAAAGATCTATAAGTTGATATTAGATTATTGGAGTAGTTAATTGTGCCCTGGGCACAGGCACCAAGGATTAACTCTGCAAAGCACTGAAGGCAGAAACACCCACGGTACTGCTACAACATCCAGGTTAGGGACAGGGCTGAGTGACAGCCAGTGACTTCTGCTGCTGGGATGTCACTGCCACTCAGGATTTTTCCTCAAGCTCCAGCATCCTGAAATCATATTGTTATTGGAGAGTCTTTGCTTCCATTGAAGAGGTGTTTCTGTCTGTCACACTTGTTAAGAAAAGCAATTCAAGTAGTGCATGCCTGTGAGCTCAAAACTTAAAAAAATCTATGGCATTATTCCTAATGCCATCCATTTGGACAGGGAAAGGTTTCCCAGGAGCTGGGGTCTGAGGACCTGCACTTTCTGTGCAGGACTGGAAGTCCCAGGGAGGCAGGAGGTCATGTCTCAGAGGAGCTTTCTGGGTCTGAGTGACTCACAGACAGCACAGCCCCAGGCTCCTGGTGCTGTCACAAGAGGTCTCAGCTGTCATTTGTGGCAGCAGGTGCCCTTGTAGCCCCGCTGCTGGCTGGGAGTGTTGTGCCTGAGCTGGGCCTGGCTCGGGAGCGGGCAGAGGTGCTCCATGTGTGCGTGTCCATGTGCAGGTGCCTGCCCCAGGCCTGGGACGGGGTTTGCCAAGTGCTTGTGCACCTTGGGAACAGATTCCCAGATGTATTTTCTGGCTCCGAGGCCAATTGGTGCAATCTGGCCATGCCCTTACTGCCATGTTTCCCACCCCTCGTGTCCTTGCATCCTTCCCAAAACAGCATTTCCCTCCACTCTGCCAGCTAGGAAATGTCCCCCTTCCAGGTCACCTCCCAAACCAACCTCAGGAATCATTTTTGGGCTTTGCTTCTTGTTGGGGGCCAAAACATTGCTAGGAACAGGTTGCCCAGAGAAGCTGTGGCTGCCTCTGGATCCCTGGAATTGTCCAAGGTCAGGTTGGATGGGGCTTCGAGCACCTGGGATGGTGGAAGGTGTCCCTGCGTGTGGCAGGGTTGGAATAAGATGATCTTTAATGTCCCTTCCACCCCAAACCATTCCATGATTCCATGGACATTTTATCAAGCCAGAGCACCAAACTGCAGTGCCAATTTTCTCGGCGCTATTGCAGGGAGATCTTTGCTGGCTTTGAAGCCTGACCTACCCAGCTGAGTGATGGACAGGCTGGAGAAGGGGTTTACATCCATCAGGATGATTAGGAAGGACTTAGGAAGTGCAGAGACTGCACAAAGGAGGACAACAGGCTGCTGACCTAACTCCTACTCCTTCCCAACACAACTTTCCAGGAAATGGGGTTGAAAGCTGGTTTGGGGTGACATTGAGGTCATGCCTGTGGGAGACTAACGCTCCCTTAGCTGACAGCACGGAAACACCCTGAGGGAGTGCAGAGGCTCTCCTGAGCATCCTAACCCGGAGAAGCCCTGCTCACCTTGCTTTACCCAAAAAAAAAAAGAAAACTTGGGATGTGCCCGGCGTCATCCCTGCCCGGAGGGAGCTCCAGCTGCTTGGCTGTGCCCAGGGATGCAGCCGGGCAAGGAGGCTGCAAGCAGCTGCACCACCTGCTTCTCGAACAGGGCTCGTTGCCTGCGCTGATTCACTGCAGGCAGGGCTAAATCCCGATGTTAGGCAGGAGGTGGGACTGATCCCGTGGATTTCCTCAGCCCGACGAGTGTTAATTTGATCCACGCTGCTGTGGCAGGGGGAAAACATGGGGGCGGTGCGGCTGAACATTGAGATTCTGTAAAGGGTGATGGAGAATTTAATGGATCTTGGCGGCTTAATGCTCCATTTTTCTTGTGATTCCCCCACGTTTCTTATCTCTCGTATTTACATAAATTATGTGGACTCCAGGGAAGCTGCAAGGCATAGAAATTTAATCAACCTGAGTCTCAGGAGCCTGGTCAGTGTACAGCAAAAGGAGGAAAAGAAGGGTGGAAAATAAAAATAAAATAACATTAAAAAAAAAAAAAAAAGAAAAGAAAAGAAAGAAAGAAAGAAATCAGAGCACAGGATGTGTCAAAAGAGACTGTTAATAACACCAGCCCTGAGCCACATTCAGCAAGGAGCTGATTTCAGGAGCAGAGAAGGGATGACATCACCTTTTGCTGCACACAGGTTTTCTTGCAAGCAGGAGAGATCTGGCAGGTGAACAGCAGCCGGGGAGCCACTTCCACCCCTCTCAACCCTGCACCGCGGCTCTTCTCGTTCTGGGATGCTGACTGGGACATCCTGGCGTGGGATCTCCTCTTGCAATACCCTTCCCCTGGGGCCAGGCTCCTTTTTTCCTCCAGTTCTTCAGCAGTGCTGCTAGAGGAGGGATTGGATAAAAGGGCTTGGAAAGAAGTCGTTGCAGGATTGCCCAGCTCCTCCTCGCAGGATGACATAATGCCTGCTGTGGTCTCTGAACTCCTGCTTTGCTGCTGGGCTGCAGCTTGGAGAGAGGCAAACCCACATCTTGCTTAAGGCTGAATTCAAGCATGGATGGAAATCCAGGAGTAAACCTGGGGGAAGAGGGATCCATCCCTGATTTTACTAGCTGATTTTAAGTGTTTCTGCTCTCTCCATGTTTAGCAGGCAGACCCTCCCCTTCCCAGTGCAGCTCACTCTCTGCTTTTGGATATTAAAAAAAAAATGTTCTTTTGTTTCAGAGTGATTTTCCCATTTTCTTTTGAGCTAACTGCTGACATGGGAGATTGAAACACTTGATTTGTGAAATGTCAGTCCAAAATTCTTGCACTTTTCTGCTCTTTCTTTGATGCCATTTCATTTCTAATGCACAACTGATACCAAAATTCACACTTCACTTCCCTTTTTCAGTTAAGCCATTTTTTTCAGTTAAGTATTGTTGGATACTAAAAGAGGAGAGATTTAGATGAGATATTGGGAAGGAATTGTTCCCTGTGAGGGTGGTGAGGCATGGCACAGGTTTCCCAGGGAAGCTGTGGCTGCTCCATCCCTGGAAGTGTCCAAGGCCAGGTTGGATGGGGCTTGGAGCAACCTGGGATAGTGGAAGGTGTCCCTGCCCATGGCAGGGGGAGGGACTGGATGATCTGTCAGGTCCTTCCAACCCAAACCCAAATCCCAAAGCAGTCTGGGATTCCATGACTGCTTCTCCGAGACATTGGGATGTTCAGATGGCGCAACAGGAAAGGCTTTTCCACAGGAGACTGTGCTGCACTGGAAGAGGCACTCAGGGAAGTGGGGGAATCTCCATCTTTGTGGAGCCTCTGGAACCATGGATGTTGCCAAGCCCTGGCTGAGCTGATCAGGTGGTGGACACAGATGATCAGACAGAGACCTCCAGATTTCTCAATGCTTCTCTGATGTCAGTGCTTCTCTGACAGACAGGAGATCTGCTGGGCTGCTTTCCCACCTGAATATTGCACAACACAAAGCCAGGTGTTTGACAGAAGACCTTTGCAGTCCCCTTATCAACCCACGCCGGTGCCTGAGCAAAGGCAGATGTGAGGATTCAGCTGTGGGGATTTCAGACTGCCTCACGCACTGCACCCTATTACTGATCCTGCCCTTTCCCTGCCTGCTTCCCCCCTCTGCCAGCAGGATCTGCACAAGGAATGCTTTGGAAAAGTCCCATTACATTCCTTCTTCTTCCTTTGCTGCCGACAGTGTGGGAAATCACCCTGGCTGCCAGTGTTGAGGACAGCTTTTATGGGATGCCGGGCTTATCACAGCTGACCTCACACATGGTGACACGCTGCAGTGACTGCATGATCCATGTGACAGCCAAACGCCCCTGCACAAGGGGGACAAGGCCGGATATGGGGCATTAGATCCAAGGATCTTCCTGGCCAGAGTGTGGAAGGGGAGCATCCCTCCCTCTCTTGCACATGAGCTGGACTGACTGCTGCCAAACTGCTCAGGGGAGTTGGGTCTGGAGACCAAAACACTGCTCCAAAGTCCATGGAAGCAGGACTGTACCCTCGTTGGAACCCATGAAGGGATATTTTGACAGTTCGTTGTGTTTAATGAACCAGCTGAGGAGGGGTTGAGGAAACGTTATCATTAGTCTAGAGTGGAGGGCTTTTTTCCCCCCCTGTTCATTTTCTCCTGAAAAAATCCCTCTTTAAGGTTGTTGTAACCTTCAATCCCGCTGGATTTGTGTGGATTGAGCCTACACAGAGTTGGTCCATCATTGACAGCAGAGCAGGGGCAGCAGGAGCTCCACTGTGACACCGCAGTGGGAGGGGTCAGACATTGGAACCACCCCAGAGAAGTGGTGGAATCCCCATCCCTGAAAGTGTTCAGGAGGTGGCACATGGGGACATGGCTTGGTGGTGAACACGGAAGTGCTGGGTTAACGGTTGGACTCAAAGAAAAACAAGATAAGAGTCACCTAAGCAGAAGAAAAACCTCCAAAATGGAGATGCATTTCTGAGCGTTCCCCTGACCTCCTTCACAGTGAATGGAAGGAAACCTGTGCCTAAAGGAGCACAAATGGATTTATCCCAGCTGGTCACAGAAGGGACCTGGGGCAAGCACCTCAGAACCAGGCACACATTTACTCACCTAAGGTTCAGCTCAGCTTGTTGCATTATTCATTTCTTGCTGCTTTTTCAGCTTTAGCATTTTGCTATTTAAATATTGCCTTGCAATAAAGGGTCCTTAAATCTCACCCTGTTCCACCCCCTGCCATGGGCAGGGCCACCTTCCACCAGACCAAGTTGTTCCAAGCCCCATCCCATCCGGCCAAGACGTGTCCAGCATCACATTGGCTTGGTCCCTTAGCCTGATCAACAGTGACAACCAAGTTCATCTGGTGGCCCCTTCAGCCTGGAGCCAAACTTGGACCCCAGATCATTCCTGACGTGTGATTTCACTGGCACAACCCACCAAAGTCTGGGCTCTTCCAAATGTTTGCAGTGATTTATCTCCTGCAATATAAAGAACAGCTTTGTATTGTAGTTTCCTTCAAAAGTTTTTAATTAAAAAGTTCTCTTCCTTTCTTTCTTTTTGTGTGCTCGAAAATGTACAAGGAGAAAGGAGGTGGATAAAAATAAAATAGAAGTGAAGTTTAAGCATGCAAATGTTGATTAAAAAATATCAACCCACTCTCCTGTGAAATGCTAACAATGGTTCCCATGGCTCCTGTCTCCGGAGTCAGAACAGGCCCAGTGGGTGAACTTTTGATTTCTGAAAGCACAGTCACTCCTGCAATGGGCACCACTGGTTACTCACCCTCAGCAAGGCAATCTCTGCTCTGTGGAGGAGATAAAATCACCCAGTGAGCTCCAGTGTTTGGAGAGGGATGTCAGTCAAATTCCAGCTCGGAACAAGCTCCACATCTTCGAACAGCGTGGGAAGGCAGTAATGGGAACAAATCACCAGCAGAGACCAGGGGTATTTTTTCCTCCATTATTTGTGTGGATAAGTCAAACGTGGATAGCTCTGGAAGCCACACCCAGGGATCTGATGGCATTCTCAGGTGAAATTCCCCATCCCAGGTGCTAAGGAAAATCACTCCAAAGCGCATTCCTGACCTGTTACACCACCTCCCACTCTGTGCATCCTCAGAGAAACAAATAAACCCTTAAACAGTCACTTAATAAGTATCTAATTGTCATTCCCACTTTGCCCACTTCACAGTGGTATTTAGCACTTCCACCAACCTGTGGGAATTTCACAGTGTTTATTTTGGCTGGATTGAAGAGCAGAAGCAGCCTCTGTGTGTTTCTCCAGAGCTTGCTCCTCTACCTCCTCCTCTCTTCCCAACAGCTCAGCAGATTTCCACTCACAACCCATATGAGCACTAGAAAGATATTCACGTCCCATAAAGATTCTCCAGTCCTTTCAGAAGCTGGCATTGCAAGGCAGGGAGCAAGGTCAGGACAGTGGGAAGAGCTGTAGGTGGTTTATAGGATCTTGGACCAGCTGCACCACTCCTTGATGAAGAGATCACATCAAGTGGCTTTGACGTCCCCAGCCACCATCAGGTGGCCCCAAAACAGATCAGGTGTGTGATGCCCTTTGCAAGCAGGACGTGGGATGTGGATAAATCACCCCACACAGTTTCTCTCTGACCAATTCTGCAGCTAAAACTGCTTCAGCTGGGGCAGATTTTGACGTTGCCCTGGGAAAGCCACAGCAAAACCACCCCTGTCCAAGATTTCAGGGCACTGGGTAATTTCCTGCAGTCACAAGCATCGGGCTCAGCACAGGCTGCCCTGCAGATGTTAATGCAGCTTTTGGGTGGAATTTGCTGAGAAACTTGAAATGGGTCATGTTTGGGACTGAAAAAAACAACAGTTATGCTGGGCCAGGTTTAAAGTCCACCAGGAGCAGGCTGAGTAACAGCAGGGGGGTGCAAGAACAAGGCGAGCACACACGAATGCATCCCAGGATGCTCCTGAGACAGATGTGCTGCTGTTGATTTAATAAAAGAATGTTCCTTCGTGGTTGAATTTCTCTTATTTTTTTTCCTAAATCCTTGGCAGTATGAGAAGGAGTTGCCCAGATTAGCTGTGCTTTATAGAAAAAAGGATCCTTCCTTTTACTGAGTTTGAACTGTCACCCAGCTGTCCCATGTGGAGCTCCTGGCTCTTGTTAGGAAATCCTTCATTGCAGGGCCCTCTGGATTTTACAGCTCTTTATCTTATATGACATCAGCTCTCCCTTTTCTGGACTGAAGAATCTTGGTCTCTGTGGCACATTTGCCTGGAGTCCTCTGCATAAGAAGGATGTGGAGTTGCTGGAACAAGTCCAGAGGAGACCACGGAGCTGCTCCCAGGGCTGGAGCCTCTCTGCTCTCGAGCCAGGCTGGGAGCGCTGGGGGTGTTCACCTGGAGAAGAGAAGGATCTAGGGAGACCTCAGAGCCCCTTCCAGGGCCTAAAGGGGCTCCAGGCGAGCTGGAGAGGGACTTGGGACAAGGGATGGAGGGACAGGACACAGGAAATGGCTTCCTACTGCCATAGGGCTGGGGTAGATGGGATCTTGGGAAGGAATTTGTTGTGTGTAGGTGCTGAGGCCCTGGCACAGGATGCCCAGAGAAGCTGTGGCTGCCCCTGGATCCCTGGAAGTGTCCAAGACCAGGCTGGACGGGGCTTGGAGCAAGCTGGGATAGTGGCAGGTGTCCCTGCCCATGGCAGGGAGTGGAATGAGATGATCTTAAAGGTCCCTTCTCACCCAAACCCTTCTCTGAACATGTAGAAACTATTCCATCCCCCTGATCTTCTTCACCATCCTTGTCTGGACCTTTTCCTGCTCTGCATCTCCTTTGGGAGATGAGTGAGGGCCACAGGCAGACAGCAGGCAGCATCCTGGACAGTGCAGCAGCAGCAGCATGATTCCCTGTTCACTCCCTTCCCTCCCCAGCCCTCCCTCTTATCCGATCTTGCTCTTCCCGACCCATTCCCAGCTGCGGAAGCCGCGGTGGCTGCAGGGCTGGCAGCAGCACATTGCAGCCGTCTGGCTGCAGAGGATGTGGAGCGGTGAGAAGGTTCCCAGCCCTCCCTGCAATGCTTTTCCCCCCTCTCCGCCCTGCCTGGCTGCGATTGCTCTGCCTCTTCTGGCACAGATGGCTGGAGGTTTTCCTGGAGCTCAAATCCCAGTGTAAGGACTCCCGGGCTCCTGTGTGAGGCTCAGGGAGCTGTTGGCCACCGCGGCCATGGGGCAGTGTCGGCTCCTCGTCCTCCTCCCTTCCCGTTGACCGAGAGTGGGTTTTGTTACAAACAGGTTGGTGGATTTAATTAGGAGCAGCAAAACATTTTGATTTATGCTTCCTACCCGCCTTACCTCCTCCCCTGCCTCTCTGCCTCTCTAGCTTCACGCTTGTCAGAGCAGATATTTTTAATATATATATATTTATCACAAGCCGCTCCTTCAGCGCTACAGGCAGAGCTTTTAGCAGGGGAGAAGATGCCCAGCTTACAAGTAGCTCTCCAATTACTATTGCTTGCTTTAGTGATTTTCTAGGAGAGGCAAAGGGCTGGATCCTGGCTCTTTCCCCTTCCTCCACAGCACGATATTCACCGCTTCCCGTGGCATCCTCCCCCAGCTCTCCTGGGTGGCACAGCCGCGTCTCCGTGGTGGAGAGCCTTTCCTCTTTGCCCTGATTTGCACTCGGTCCAGGGAGGTGATTTCTGGCTGCTTTCCCTCCTCCCCAAACACCAAGGCATTAATAAAATAACCCTCTGGCCTGTTAGTCTTGAGATTACCAAGAGCTGAACTAAATCCCAGGGCTGGCGTGGCAGGAGGGGAACATCTCCGCAACCACAGTTTGTCAGATCTGTGTCTGAGCTCAGATTCATGAATTGATGTGAACGAGATTCCTTTCTCTCAGCCTGAGATCCACGTGTGGGGCTGTCTATAATCCAATGAGTCACTTCCATGCTCTTTTTAGGTCAAATTTAAAGCTACGCCTCCTCCCAGAGCAAAGACTGGGGGACGGGAGCGGCGGAGAAGGGGGTGCAGGGATGGGATGCGGGGATGGGATGGCTGAGAGCCGATCCCATCCCACATTCGCGGCAGGAGAGGCTCCTCCATCCATCCCTCCCTCCCTCCCAAGCATCCAGGAGCAGAGATACGATCTCTGCTGCCGTGGCTCCGGGGAGGCTCTGCCCAGACCCGGCGTCTGCAGCTCGGGGGGGAAACCAGAGAAAGGCAGGGGGGGAAATGGGAGCACTGAGGGAGATGCCAGAATCTGAGCAAAGTTCAGCTCATGTAGCGTCTCCGGGAATGTCGGGACGGGGAAAGGACGGTGAGAGCTTGGCCATGGTCTCTTGATGCCTCCATGTGGAGCAGGAACCTCACAGAGCAACTTTTCTCCTTATCTTTAGCTGCTTCCTTGCATCATCCATGAGTAAATCCTTTGTCTTTCCAACGACAATAATTCCGTCTGTATGAAGCTACAGCTGCCTTTAATATTTTATTTTATTTTATTTTATTTTATTTTATTTTATTTTATTTTATTTTATTTTATTTTATTTTATTCTGCATTATTTTATGATTTATTGTACGGTGATAATATGTCACACAGCAATGGGTCACCATGAATGGCAGGCACTGAATGTGAGGTTTAAAAAGTGAAATACAACCAGGAAGAACAGTTTTGCTGAGAAGTGGCATTCCCTACATTTCTAAAAATAGCTTTCCCAAATCATTCCAAAGGTCTTTTACATGAAACCATCAAAATTTATTTACTCCAGTTTGATCTCAAAACTGGATTCCCATCTTTACATCAGACAGCAATTTCTGGTTTCACCTCTCTGCCAGCAGGAGATTGTTGGTATAGATGTAGAAATGAACAAATAAACCATGTATATGGTCATATATATGATATATATAAACATATATGGTTTATTTATATACGTATATAGCTCATAAATCAGATTTTATTCTTTTATTTATAGATACACCATATACCTCTCTGTATACAGGTATATGCACCTCAAATGAATAAAATAAGCCATAGATTCATATAGGTTTGCACATATATATGAACCTGTATCTATGTTTAAAGTATGTATTTATATACATGGTGTGTTCATTACTATACATTTTTCCTCGGAATTCATTGTCCTGTGTGGCGCTCATAAATGTAAAAATGTAAATGTAAAAAAAAAAAAATCAAAACTATTTAAAAATTAATTCCAGAATCATTACATAAAAAGATTTGTGGGTGTCTTGGGGAAAGATGAAAGGGTCTGGTGTGGGAAAGAGGATTTGGGTGAATATGGAGGCAATTTCTGAACAGGAGAATGGTTGGAGCAGAACTGTGGAGTTCACCCCACTTGGTACTTTGGCAATGGAGAAATTTCCAAATGAGGTATTTAATATAAATTAACTCATAATTTATCTCAGCCTGAGGTAGGGGTCTGAGAGCTGGGCGTGACCCATCCCAAACCCCCCATGCCCTGGGCTGATCTCCCAGCGTGGGCAGCAGGAAAGGGGGGATCCTGCCGCTCTGCCCCCCTCAGGTGAGACCCCACCTGCAGAGCTGCCCCAGCCCTGGGGCCCTGCACAGGAAGGACGTGGAGCTGCTGGAGAGAATCCAAGGGAGGCACCAGGATGATCCAAGGGATGGAGCAGCTCTGCTGTGAGAAAAGGCTGGGAGAATTGGGTTTGTTCAGCTGGAGAAGGCTTTGGGGTGACCTAATTGTGGCTTTGCAGGGCCTGAAGGAGCCACAAGAAAGATGGAGAGAGACCATTTATAAGGGCCTGGAGGGACAGGACAATGGGGAATGGCTTCTCACTGCCAGAGGGCAGGGTTAGATGGGATATTGGGAAGGAATTCTTCCCTGTGAGGTTGGGGAGGCCCTGGCACAGGTTGCCCAGAGAAGCTGTGGCTGCCCCTAAATCCCTGAAAGTGTCCAAGGCCAGGCTGGATGGGGCTTGGATCAACCTGGGATAGTGGAAGGTGTCCCACCTCATCCTCTCGCCCCATCCCAGAGAGCGATTCCTCCACAGGATGACATTGTGGGAGGCTGGCTGTGTGCCATGAGTCACCCTCTGCACTCGCCCCTTGCTCTCCCTGGGCTGCAGGGGATTCCCAGATGACATCAGACATCTGGTGTTGGAGCCAGGAATAACCTGGAGCCCTGAGCATCCGCTGCCCACAAACCTCGAGGTGCTGCCAATATCTCAGAGAGACCTGCAGTCCCCAAACCGTGACAAAAACATGGACCAGGAGGAGAAGCCAAGGGCATCTCCCCGTCCCACCAAGTGTGGCTGCACCACAGCACTGCCACCATCCACTCATCAGAAGTGTTCCACACAGACCTCCTCAGCCATGGCTCCTCACCCAGCCTCTCCTCCTGCCTCTGTGACACAACTCTCACCTTCAGGGGTAGTGGCACCATCCTGGAGCTCTGTCAGGCTCTGGGAACCACGGGTGAAGCCACACCAGCTGCAGGTGGCAGTCCCAGCATGTCCGCAAAGGGGCTTCTTCCCACGAAGCCGGGCAGGAAATCTTCCCCTTGCAGAATGATGAGCCTAAAAGTCTTTGACAGCGTCCCTCGAAGGCACTGTCAGCCGTGATTGTCTTGGACGTGGCACCCCAGGCACAGGCAGCCTCTCGCTGATTTGGGATGAGAGAGGATGGGGCAAGGAGGGTTTAATTTATTCCTGCTTTTCCTGCTCCACCTGCCTGTCCATCCAACTCTGTAGTGGTGTGGAATAGCACGAGCAATCCCACAGGACTTGCTGTGCACCAGGAAGTTCAGGAGACACCCTGCCAGCCCCCAGGAGGCTCTGCAGAACTCTCAGTGCGTCACTGTGTTCTCACCCACGGGGTGGGGGTCCCTGCACATCTGCAAAATGCTCATTAACACAAGGGAGGCATTTTCCAGTGACTCTGTTTGCTGTCCCCCGAAGGGAGATGCCCATTTGTCAACAGGAAATGCTTTAAGTGGGAAAACACCAGTGGCGGGAAAGGCAATCAGGAGTTGTCAGCATGGATTCACTGAAGGGAAATCGTGTTTGACCAACCCAATTGCCTTCTACGATGAGACAAGCACCCAGATGGATGAGGGGAGAGCCGTGGGTATTTTGTCCCTGGACTTCAGCAAGGCTTGGGACACTGTGTCCCATCATATCTGTTGGGCAAACTCAGGAAATGTGGACTGGAAGAGTGGATGAGCTGGATTGAGAACTGTGATGCTTAAGGACATGGTTTAGTGCTGGACCTGGCTGTCTTAACTTACTGGTTGGACTTAGATCTTGAAGGTCTTTTCCAACCTTAACGATTCTGTGATTCCATGAACTGGCTGAACAGCAGAGCCCAGAGGGTTGTGATCAGTGGCACGGGGTCTGGTTGGAAGCCTGTCACCTGTGGTGTCCCCTGGAGTTCGATACTGGGCCCAGAATTGTTTAACTTGCTCATTAATGACTTGGATGAAGGGACAAGTGCCTTCTTGAGAAGCTAAGTGATGACACAAAGCTGGGAGGAGTGGCTGATCCCTTCAGAAGGACCTTCATGGGTTGGAGAGATGGGCAGAGAACTGTCCGAAATTCAGCAAGGGGAAATGCAGATCCTGCACCTGGGGAGGAACAACCCCAGGCAGCAGCACAGGCTAGGGGTGACCTGCTGGTGTAGCTCTGGAGAAAAGGATCTGGGCGTCCTGGTGGACACTTGGCTGTCCATGAGCCAGCAGTGCCCTGGGGGGCAAGAAAGCCAAAGGGTTCTGGGTGTGCACCAGGAAGAGCATTTCCAGCAGGTCAGAGAAGTGATCCTACCCCTCTGCTCAGCCCTGTGAGACACAGCTGGGGTGCTCTGTCCAGGTCTGGGCTCCTCAGGACACGAGGGACATGGAGCTCCTGCAGCAGACCCAGTACCAAAGGTGAGGAAGGGCCTGGAGCATCTCCCGGCCCAGGAGAGGCTGAGGGAGCTGGGGCTGCTCAGCCTCGAGAGGAGACACAGCTGAGAGGGGCCCTCAGCCCTGGGTGTCCCTGTGTGCAGGGAGGGCTCCGAGCAGGGCCCAGCAATGGCACCAGAGGAACGGGCAGGGACTGATCCCAGGGAGCTCCATCTGGACATGAGGAAGAACTTTCCTGTGCAGTGACAGAGCACTGAACAGATTGTCCAGAGAGAGTGTGGGGTCTCCCTCACTGGAGATATTCCAGAACTGTCTGGATGCCCTGTGCTCTGGGATGGCCCTGCTGGAGCAGGAAGGTTGGACCACATGACCTCCAGTGGTCCCTTCCAACCCGACCCTTTCTGTGATTCTGGGATTCATGGGAAGTGTTTTATTTTGGGACCAAGATGGTCTTCTGTCTCCATACTCCATCTTCTGAAGTAGAAGGCTGGGCGTGTCCATTGGGGATGAGGTGTCTCCCATACCGTGGCATGTACAGGGAAGAGGGAGACCAAGAACTGGAAGGCAGATTTGCAGGTGTAGGTGTAACCTTTCTATCCCAATTTTACCTTCTTGCCCTTGTTTTATAAGGAGTCCCAAGCTGAGAAAGGGAAACCAGACCCTTTATCCCATCCAGGATCTCCAGACCTTTGAGGAGGTTCTTGTTAAGTCCACGCTGAACATCCACCCTGGCTTGTCTATTTGTTGTTTGTGCCCTGCACCCTTGGTGTTAATTCCAAAGTCATTTTCCACTTAAAATTCACACATCCACCCCAAAACACCTCAGAGGAAATGAGGGGAGATACATGGAGAGATCAGAGGGGCTTTCTGTATCTGGGCTCTGCAGGAGCCATCCATCCCCATCCATCCTCCATCTCCATCCTTTGGATCCACCTGTGCACGCCAGTTTTGACAAGGATTGTTTCGGAGCCCGAGAGGGGAGCATTTTTCCTGTGAAAGCTGCGGTAGGGCCGGCTCCAGCTCCCGAGCTGGCTCTCAAACACAGAGCCAAACCATCCCCAGCTCTCCCTGCGCTCATTAACAGGCGACTGGGAGAGAGGCAGGAACTTCCTAATGACTCGCGAGTGGTGCCGGCGCTTTTGTTATTCCTCGTGTTGGAGCCGGTTCCACCTTTGATTCTGCTGGTGCTGGGAGGGGACTGCTGACAGCAAGGGCTGAAAGCAGGAATCGTCAGGAGAGGAGATGAAGGCCCAGCCTAGCACCTTTTTTTCTTGTCCTGTGCATTTAAAGAGCTGGGCTGGATAATCTGGAGGTTTGGATTGCAGAAAACACCTGGCTTTTGAATGGCTTTAGCAATTTAAATGGGGAAACTCAGAGGCAGTTGTGGGTTTTTTTTTCTTCACCATCTCTTTTGCATGGTTTTTATTGAAGTGGTAGTCATGGGAAGAGCTGGAGTTAACTGGTAGATTCTGTAATTCCTGCTCACTGCTGGGAAAACAGACAGAAAACCATGAGAAAATCAGCCCCATAACTCCAGGAGCAATGGAGCAGTTTATTTGCCACGGGAGATACAGCTCTGGCTTTCACAACAGCGTCACCAGGGGGTTTGAGCATCATTTCCCAAAACCAGGAGGGTGAACGGGATCCTCTGCTGTACCTTGTAATGAGCTGGTGAAGCCAACTGAGACAGCAGAAGTCCTGGGTTCAGATCTTCTCCAAAATGCTTTGCAGGGCCACAGGCTGGAATGAGCTTTATTTATCACCTTCATATCCCCCCCAGCACTGGTTGTGGGGCCGGTGACCATCCTGCACGCACCGGGGTGATGCTTTCACCATGCTGGCTCCTCCAAAGGGTACATCCGAAGGGTGCAGCCCATCCTGCAGCTCTCCAAGGCCGAGGCGGACAGAGCCCTGAGCAAAGTGGGTTGGAGATGTCACTGCCCACAGCAGGGGTGTAGCACTGGATGGCCTTTAAAGGCCCCTTCCGACCCAAACTATTCTCTGATTCTACCAAAATACGCATTTCAATTATCACACCTTTACATTATTATATCCATTGGGATTTTCTTTTCATTGCAAACCAACCAAACCTCACAGGCACTACCATTTATTGCACTCTGTTGTTTTTGCAGGCAATAGGTGATTTGCTAAAGTGTTAATTTCCTATAGCAAAAGTTATAATGGGAAACCAAAGTAAAATTGATTTTAAATTACCATGGCAAGCTTGCAGAAACACTCCCATTATTCAGAGGAGTGGGTGAAGGCACTGCAGTTTTCACTGCTGGGAAGGAAAATACCTAATTTAAGATCAGGGGCTCTAGAGTGGCATTGCCAGGCTTTGGTGACACCATCATGGTGGAATCCTGTTATTAGGGAACGTGTTCTTGGTTGAGAACAACCTGATCCATGAAGAAAAGCCGTGTTACTGTTGGTTATTTATTGTTTTTTTTCAAAATGATTCTGGCAGAGATGGTGCCGTGGCAATCACCAGGAAGCTCCCTGACTTGGATCAGGAATTTCAGGCACGACTTTGCCTCCTGGGGACTTGTCCTTCATATTCCTAAAAGCAAGGATCGCCCCATCCTGCATGGACAGCTGCCCTCAGTTGGTGCTTCCTAAAAAACACCATTTTTCACTCAAAGGCTGCTGTCCTAAATTAACTTTCACCAAGGGAGGCCAGGGGAGAGGGAGGGGGGGCAGATTGCGAAGCCCAGACACAAAATCTGCTTGAGCCAAGGCGATGCTTTTTGGTGCTGGGATGGATCAGAAGCAAAATGCAAAATAATCAGTCTAATTGTGATGAAAATTAGACCCGAGGACCCCCCTAAAGCCTTAGTAGTGAGTTGTGGGGTCACATCCTGAAGGCTTTACCCTTCTCCAGGGGCTGTCCAGGGATGAGCAGGCTCTCAGTGCCCTGAGACAGGATCCTGTGCAGGAATGAGGCTTTGTGGAGGCAGCAGCTCTCTCAGACTGCCTTAAGCTCACGGCACCAGAGACGCTTTCCCATGGAACACTGACAATATGAAATGTTTACAATAAATCGACACAAGGCATTATTACATTCTGCCCTTCCTGTTTGATGAGAGCAGAGTTATGGAGGAGCTGCCCTGCTGTCTGTACCCCCTTCTGCTCATCCCGTTCCCTGCAGGATCTGGGTGTGCCCACCTGGTTTTGCAGGCTCGGAGCACTCCGGAGCGTGGATGTGGCCAGATTCTTCCTGTTGGCCTCAGGGCCAGATGCTGACCCTGAAACTCTCAGTTAATTACTTTATATGAGGTCCTGGAGGCTGGAACAAAGCTCGATGCTACAAACAATTCCTTTTCTTGGCCCAGTAAATGACGAGAGCCCTAAAACTGCTCGTTCCTCACCTGATGCTTCTGCTCCATAAATATCGTGTAAGAAAAGTACCTGTTTGCACTCGGAAGCACACGGGGACTCCAGGATTTGACACAAATAATTCATGGGAATGTCTGCTCCTGCAAGGAGAAGGATGAGATCAGACAGGTCATTTGAATTCCCCATTGCCCTGGCTGCGTCCGAGGGTTCACACGCAGATGTTGAGAGCGCCCACAGCAGTAAAGTATCTGTTGATATGAAAACCATTCCTAATCCAGCTTGGATTCTAGGGAAAGGGAGAAAGGGAGGCAGTTAAATGATGGCTCTGTGGCCAAGGCAGGGTGATCTCAGAAATGTGGGTTTTGCTGTGCAAGACCGTGGGCAATTTGCCCTGATTTCGTAAATCATGGCTGTGTGTGTCTGAGCAGTGGAGTCCTGGTGGATATGGCTTCAGAATAGAAACCAGTGTCACGACGTGTCCAGGGAAGGGAACGGAGCTGAGGAAGGGGCTGGAGCACCAGGAGCGGCTGAGGGAGCTGGGAAAGGGGCTCAGCCTGGAGAAAAGGGGGCTCGGGGGGGACCTTCTGGCTCTGCACAACTCCCGGACAGGAGGGGGCAGCCGGGGGGGTCGGGCTCTGCTCCCAGGGAACAGGGACAGGAGGAGAGGAAATGTCCTCAAGCTGTGCCAGGGGAGGTTTAAATTGGATATTAAGAAAAAAATTCTTCACTGAAAGGGTTGTCAGGTGTTGGTACAGCTGCCCAGGGAAGTTTTGGAGTTCCCATCCCTGGATGGATTTAAAAGCTGTGTAGATGTGCCCCTTGGGGACATGGGTCAGTGGTGAACACGTGGTGCTGGGTGGATGGTTGGACTGGCTTATCTCAGAGGTGTTTTCCAGCCTAAATGATTCTGTGACTCCATGACAACCAAATGTCTGGAATGGATCAGGGATGGACAACAAGCATCTAAATGAGAATCAGGGCTGGATGTGGTAAGTCAAGAACCTAAATTTACTGATGGTTCTCAAATGAAATCAAACCCTGCCATACCTAATCTTAAACTCTTCAGATCTGGGGGTTCCACTGAATGGTAAAAGTCTCCTTTGAATCACTGCTATGGTTTAAATCCATCCCTGAGAGTTAAGGAGCTTTGGTAGGCTAGGTAATGGCACAGGAAATGATGTCAGAAGCAAAATCTCAAAGACCATGGAATCACAGGATCACTCAGGTTGGAAAAGATCTCCAAGATCATCGAGTCCAACCTGTGACTGATCCCCACCTTGGCACCCAGCCCAGAGCACTGAGTGCCACATCCAGGCATGCCTTGGACACCTCCAGTGATGGGGACTCCAGCACCTCCCTGGGCAGTTCCAATGCCTGACCACCCTTTCCATGAGGAAATCTCTCCTATTGTTCAATCTGAACCTCCCCTGGCACAGCCTGAGGCCATGACAAATGTACTAGGAGCCTCTGGAGAAGTGGACAGAGGGAATGCATTTTTCCTCACGTGCTTTCTCTCAGGTGTGTGGACATGGAGTGTTGCAGGGCAGGTGTGCACAGACAGGTGGGACAATCTCCTTCTGCTTTGAGATGCCCTGACAAGGCCCAGAAATTACCAACAAGTCTCAGCCCAGTTTTATGCCCAACAGAGCAAACTTGCCATGGGTTACTCTTTCACACAGGTGTCCCCTGAAACCCCCTCCTTCAGGCAAGTTTCCTCTAAGGAAAAGTGATCTCAGTTTCCCCTTCCTAGATTAGATATTAAGAAAAACTACTTCAGAGAAAGGGTCATAAAACATTGGAACAGGCTTCCCAGGGAAGTGGCGGAGTCACCATCCCTGAAGTGTTCAAAAATTGTGTGGATGTGGCACCTGAGGACATGGTTTAGTGGTGAGCATGGTGATAAGGCTGGGCTAACAGTTACAATTGGCAACCTTAAAGGTCTTTTCCAGCCTTAGTAATTCCATGATTCTGTAATTCCTGCCAGCCTGTAGAAGTATCTGGAGTGGTTTATCAGCCTCAGCCCTGAGCCCTCTCACAGGGTTTGGAGGGGACTTGTCTGAGTGAAAAAAAACTGGCTGGGATGACGATGACACTGGGGGTGGTGGTATCAGAAGGGGCTTTTCTCCTCCCTCCCAGCCATACATAAATAAGGCTGGGGCAGGGGCAAGAATGCCTTTGTGAGGGGCTGTGGTTTTTGGCAGGGATTCTGACCTCACCTGACCCCAACTCACCCAGATTCCCGGTGTGCTCCTTCCCTGATGGCTGAGACAAGGCAGCGTCGGTGGGAAACCAAGGGTCAGGTTTTGGCTCTTCCACAAGCTCCCTGTGTGACTGCAGGCGATTTATTGCATCTCTCAGTGCCTCGGTCCCCTGCTGTTAATAACACATCCTTTCCTTTGCTGTGGTTCTGTCCTTGTCGGTTTAAATTGTAAATCCTTGAGGGCAAGAGCTGTCTCTTACTCTGCGTGCGCTCCGGACTCGGCACAATCCAACTCTGATCTCAGCAGAAGCCTTTTAACATTGCTATCGTATAAATATCAGTGATACCTGGGAGCTCCTGGGTTCCATGCCTGGGTCTCTCAACCCTGCACTGCAGCCAGGCACAGGTTTATTTTACCCGTTTCTAAAATAAAGAATGTCTGAAATAGTGATCAGAAGGTTGAGGAGAACAGGATCTGTTTATGAATAAATTTAATGTGGGGTTGATGGGATGCAAGAGTTTAAAAACCGGTTGGGAATGAATAATATGAATTAGATTTGGCTTCCTGATAAAAAGTCCTAAAGGAAGAAATGGAAGGGGTTGCACTTACTCATAGAACTGCTCCAACACCAAAGCAAAGGATTTGTGGGAAGTAACTCTATGGCTGTTATCCTGCTCCTTCACACTTCCCAGCCTTCTCCATTTGCTTCTGTAACAAGCAAAGCTGTCCAGGGAGATTTATTCTGTCTGCGTTCTGCTCTTTGCTGCTACAAATCCACCAAGGGAGCTCCGAAACCCCCTCTGAGTGCTGTCCCCTACTCTGAGCACTGAGCAGTGACATCTTTGAGCCGGTGACAGGGGGACCAGCAGCCCTGGAGGCTGCAAGGACAGAAGGTCCTGGTAGCTGTGGCCTGCAGGGACATGCAGACTGTGCTGTCACTCTCATAGCAAGGGATTCTTCCAGCTGGTTTGGACAGCAGGGACAAGATTCCTATGGGAAACACGTGGATGGAGCAATGAACAGTGTGAGGAAGAGGAGGCGATGCCTCTTCCTTGTTCGTGGCGGGGTGGAGCTGTCCTGCCTGGTTCCAGGGCCTGTTGCTGTAGAGATTCCCCTTCTGGACTGAGACCCAGGAGCTCTGTTCCCTTGTCCAGACTCTTCAGGATGCTCTGGGCAGCTCAGTGCACCCTCAGATGTGGGTCTAGAAGGGCTGAGGTCTCCTTCATGCCCCGTATGCCACCTGCCAGCAGTCCGTGGATATCTTTGATATCCTCTCAAAGAGTGCCAGATGCCTGTGAGCCTTGCCCCTGGTCTCCAGCTTCTTCAGGGATACCCTGGGGAAGGCAGCAGAACATGCTGGAGCATTTCCAAAGGATGGAAACAGAGCTGGGGAAGGGTCTGGAGTCGGATGAAGAGTGGCTGAGGGAGCTGGGGGGGCTTAGCCTGGAGAAAAGGAGGCTCAGGGGGAACCTTCTGGCTCTGCACAACTCCCTGACAGGAGGGGGCAGCCAGGTGGAGGTCAGGCTCTGCTCCCAGGGAACAGGGACAGGACAAGGGGAAACGGCCTCAAGTTGAGCCATAGAAGGATTAGGTTGGATATTAGGAACTATTTATTCACTGAAAGGGCTGCCCAGCCCTGGCACAGCTGCCCACGGCAGTGGTGGATTCACTACCCCTGGATAGATTTGGAAGACGTGTGACATGGCACTTGGGGACATGGGTCAGTGGCAGACTTGACCCTGCTGAGTTAACAGTTGGACTTGATGATCTTTATAAACTTTTCCAAGCTCAGTGATTCTGTGATTTTATGAATATGCACGGGATTGAGCCCCATGGAGATTCCACTGAAAGGCAGTAGCACTCCTCTGGGTGGGGAAGGACATAAAAACTATGGGATAGGGTCTGTTTTAGACAAAAACTACTCGTGGCATGTGTCACCTTCCCAAAGCTGTGCATTTGCTCCACAGGGGAAAAAAGAAGCCAAATTGACAGGAAAAAAAGTATCTCAGCCAGCTCTGGGAGCTCCCATTCCAACTCTCAGATGGGAATGCATTCCATTTTAGCATGAACTTTGCTCCCCACAGGAAAATTCCTTTCCTACCTGTTGGCATGGCCCTACCACAGCCTCCATGTCCCCCAAATCTTTTCCATGGGGGAAGTACAAGCGATTCCTCAAAATGACTTCTCAAAATGACAGCAAGGAGGTGAGAGGCATCTGATAGGGAAGTGATGCCAAGGAGATGGGAGACATCTGGTATCAGCCATCAGCTCTCAGTCGGTCGTCTGGACCCTTCTGTAGTCAAGGGAAGGAGACAGGAAATCCGTGGGAGGTGTTGCAGACACTTATCTGGAGATGGGATGAGCGGCTTTCTGGAAATCTTTCTTTCTCTCTGTTGATAAAAGAGGGAACCGAGATGATGAGTTTGGATCAGCTTTCCCACTTTTGAACAGCTGAAGTAAGGAAGGAAATCCCGTTTGAGGAGACTTGGGTCAACTGCAGTGGCTCCAGAAAGATTTCCAGTCATATGAGCTTGAGCTTCACGAAAAAGCTGTGACCAATTGGAGCATCCAGGGCCGCCCCAGGGCCTTGGGGTGTCGGAGGGGGGAAACATGACACAAAATATTCCATACATGCCAGGGAAAAAGGTTGCACGAGGAAAGCACGGGGAAAGGGATTAGATCCCAAAGCTACTTTAAAAGGCGCAGGCTCAGTGTCCTGCTTTCGGCTGTCACCTCAAGCGGCAGGACACGCAGGCAGGGGGGTGGGAGGTGGAGACTTTAATTCCCTCCAGAGCCTGGAGATGACTCAAGCCTGCAGCATCCTCTTTCCAGCAGAGTGTCCTCATGAGACCACGGTGGAAACCCGGCCCGCTGGCAGCCGGCCACCCCGCGCGGCCGAGGGAGCGTTTCCGGCGGCAGGGAATCGAGCCCTGGCAAAATCCTCTCCGGGCCACCCTTGGAGCCAGCAGACGAGAGCCTTCCTGACACGCTGCCGTGTCCCAGGAGGTGTTCCAGTGTTGGATATCCTGCCCAGCAGCCCCAACACGGGAACCTGAGAGCTCTGTCTCCTCGGCCGGCTCGGGGGGGTTGATGGGTTTGTCTGGGATGTTCGATGGCCAAGGTCAAGCCCTGCCTTCATGAGTAGCAAAGAAGGGCTTGGAACCCACAGGAAGAGGTTGGAACACATAGGGAGGGGTTTGAACCTACAGGAAGAGGTTTGAACCCACAGGAGGGAATTTGAACCAATAAAAAGGGATTTGGACACACAAGGAGGGATTTGAACCTACAAGGAAGGATTTGAAACTACAGGAAGGGGTTTGAACCCATAAAAAAGGAACTTGAACCCACAGGAAGGGATTTGTACCAATAGCAAGGGATTTGAACACACAAGGAGGAATTTGTACCTATAGGAAAGATTTGAACCCACAAGAAAGGATTTGAATCTACAAGAAAAGATTTGAACCTACAGGAAAGAGTTTGAAACTACAGGAAGGGATTTGAACCCTCAAGAAGGCATTTGAACACACAAGGAGGGATTTGAACCTACAAGAAGGGTTTTGAACCCACAAAAAAGAATTTGAACCCACAAGAAAGGGTTTTAATCTATAAGAAAGGATTTGAATCTACAGAAAGCAGATTTGAAACCCCAATAAGGGATTTTAACACAGAGGGAGCAGATTTGAACCCACAAGAAAGGATTTGAACATACAGAAAGGGGTTTGAACCCATAGGAAGGGATTTGAAACAATAAAAAAGGGATTTGAACATACAAGGAGGAATCTAAATCCACAAGAAAGGGATTGAATCCACAAGAAGAAGTCTGAATCCACAGGAAGGAGTTTGAACCTAAAAACAGGGCTCTGAACCCACCTGGACACTCCCCTCGGTGGCAGGAGAGGGCACACAGGGATCATTCCTAGTTGGGTGTTGAGGTCTGGGCCAACATGTGGGATGGTCTTTGGGAGGCAAGGAAGGATGGAAGATGAAATGATGAATCTTTTGGTGGTCTAGGACGGTCATTGGTGTTGACCAGACCTTCCAGTGTCTGTCTGCCATGGCTTACCTGCTGTGGGAGCTCAAAAACTTGAAGTTTTAGGGCTCAAATGCCTGAAGTTTTAGATTTAGGATTTGAAGGATTTGTGTCCTGGGCTGACATGCTCAGAATCAGCTGCAAATTTTTAACTGGTCAGGCCCTGGCTGTGAAGGCAAAGGGCAACCTGAGCCAGATTGGGAGTTTGTAACGCAGAAGTTATGTCAAATCCCAGCTCCCTGTGGATGCTCTGCAATCCCAGGTTTATGGGCACGACATCACTCGGAGCTCTTTCCAGCCGGGCCTGTTGGCAGGTCTTTCCAAATCCCTGCGTACACAGCAGGTGACAAATGCCACATCCTGTGATATCTGAGGTTCTGACTCCTGTGGAGGGCCAGGCAGGACTTGCAGGGGCAGGAGGGCTGACAGGCAGTGCCAGGCTGCACCTGGGCACTGCTGCAGGGCTCCTTGGAACACGGGCACAGGGGGCTGGCACGTCCCTCCCCTGCAGGGCTGTCCCCTGAGCCGTGGCCAAGAGCCACCAGCAGCAGGGTGCAGGACAGGTCACTCGAAGGTGGGGTGATGGGAAGAGAAGGGTCCCAAAAGCAGGAGATGGGCTGTGGCACTTCAGATAAGCTACAGGGACCTGGCTGGAGAGCCGTGGGTGGTGGGAGGGGGTTATCCAGGGAGGAGCGGGGGGAGGCAGGGAAAAGGCATTTTGGGCTAGGGGTGAGACTCCTCATTGAATGCCAGAGTGGTTTGGCGTGGAAGGGACCTTAAAGATCATCCCATTCCACCCTCTGCAATGGGCAGGGACACCTTCCACTATCCCAGGTTGCTCCAAGCCCCTGGAAGTGGTCCAGCCTGGCCTTGGACGCTTCCAGGGATCCAGGGGCAGCCACAGCTTCCCTGGGCAACTTCTCAGCTGACCCCAGTGACACCAGACTTTCTCTTCAACGCACAACTGCAACCTCCTCAGCTGCAATTCCTTCATCCCCTCAAGAACCAAAACATCTGCTCTGCTCCTGCTTAAGAGCAGATCCCTGGAGTGTGGGAATCTCCTCCAGGTCCATCCCAACAGACAGCTCCACCACATTGCCCAGCCAGTTCTGCAACCTCCAACACACAGCCTGAGCTTTCCCAATCACTCTGGTCACACATCTTCCTTCTGGGGAGGAAAACTTTCGTGTTCTGGTATGCTTGCCTCACTGCGCTGGTTTAAATCATCTCTCCTGGAGGCAAGATCAGAGGAGATTAGGAAAAAACAGTGGAAGCCAAGGTCAGGGCTTTGGAAGCAGCACACAATTCCAGCAGGGCAAGGCTGTGTGTTTGCACTTCAGAGAGGCATTTGGGCAGTAAATGACAGAGGTGCTGAATTATTCCACGGGAGAGGGAGGAGGTGTGAGCGCAGGAGGGGAAAATCCATCTATTCATTACAGAAATCAATAGCCCCCACGTGTCATTGAAGCTGGCCTGCCCCTGGAGAAGTGCAAGATGGAAGAGACTTCCACTGCTTTGCTGAGGGGAGCAGAAACTCTGCCCGAGCTCAGCCAGGGGAAGATGCTGAGGGAGATTATTCAGTGGTGGCTCCTGAGTCACGTCTGGATCAATGCATTCAGCAATTTATTGGTGCTTCTGGGATAGATCTCGTCCAAGCATCTACGACAGTCAATGTTAATACAAACATCCTCCACGCAGGGCAGGGCAGCTGCCTGGGCTGGATCAGGAGTGTGAGAGGCATCCAAATGGGCTGGGAAAGCATTTGGAGCAGCAGGAGGTCGAAAGGACGTGTGTGAAAATGAAAGCCTTTCTTTCCTTCGGATTAAGCACTTCCAAAAGGAGCCCATCCAGCAGGGACAGGGAGAAAAGGACTTCTCCAGCTGAAAGCTGGACTTGATGGTCATTGCAGATCCCTTACGACTGAAATTATTCTATTCTATTCTATCCCATCCCATCCCATTCTAAATTAAACTCCACCAACTACAGCCACTCGCTCAGGGGAAGTCACTTAACCTCTCTGCCTCCATTTCTGCACCTAACTGTGCATGAACATCCCTCCCTTGGGCTGAGCTGCAGGATTCCATACCTCGCCTCCCAGATGCTGCTTGCTGGTAGAAAGCTCCTGTGACCTCATTTGTGTCACTTGGATAAACTGGCTGCTGGCACGAGAAGACTCAGCTGCACCCGGAGGGTGGTGGAGCGAGGATGTGGTCAGGTGGCTTCACTTTTATTAAACTTCAAGCAGAAAGCTCCTTTTAAGTTGGTATGAGAAGAGGGCAAAGATAAAAATGCTGTGATACTGGTAGTGCCGTGCCTGGGCTGGTGGTTCTTCTGAACTTGACCACTAGAAGATGGTCCTCTTTGCAACATTGTTTAGAACCAGTCTTAACTCAGAGTCACCTCTTAAATGAAACAACTGCAAATGCAGCCACCCACAGGCTCCTGCATAGCTTGACTTGCTCAGTTTTATTATATATATCCTTACTGGGAGCCACCAGCAGCTGGGAGAAATCCTGCAAGCAGGAAAACCTGCTGGCAGGCCCATGGTTAATCACAGGGCTGGCAGGAGACTTGGAAAACAACGGTGAGTGAAGTAGGGAAGGATGCTCAGGTGAGCTTCCTAAGGGGTGTTTCTGCAGGGATCAGCAGGATGTGCCAATGGAAGGGCTCCTGTACCTTCCAAAAAGGCTGTGTCTCCCCTCCTGATGGCCTAAGACATCCTGGTGGCCTTTGGAAAGTCGCTGTGAGGGGATGGCGTGGCTTGTCTGAGTCTCTTGTCTCTCCAAAGCCCCGGGAGGCTGCACTGGCCCGGCAGTGAGTGCGTGTTTGAGAGGTGCTGTTGTACTCATGGCCCCCTCAAAGAACAGGGAATGTGCACGCTCCAGAACCCGCCGGTACATTTCCTCTGGCCAGGAATAGCTGATGAGTAATACAAAGCAGCAGAGGTAATAAATATT
This sequence comes from Callaeas wilsoni, assembly GCA_013398955.1. Taxonomy (NCBI): domain Eukaryota; kingdom Metazoa; phylum Chordata; class Aves; order Passeriformes; family Callaeidae; genus Callaeas; species Callaeas wilsoni. Next base: position 134,979 of record VWPU01007042.1, read on the forward strand.
AAAGAGCTGGAAAATGTGAAAGTGCACGGGCAGCAGAGCTGACAGGCACTGTGGGTGTGAAGCGCAGGGATCAGGCTTTGCTCCTCATCCCTCCGAGAAAAAAGTGTAGGAATAAATGTTGCAATTATTTTTTGTTAATTGTGCGCTGAAAGGCATGGCGCGTTTGAGCGGGCTGGTGAGCTCATCCCTGGCCTCATTCCCCTCATGTGTCCCAGCCATGGTTTTCCTGGCGTGATGTGTCTGGAGCAGCGGAGACACAGCCAGCGGGAGGAAGGAGATAGGACAGCAAGGATCTGAGGAACCCGTGTGGCGATGAGGTTTTGTTTCCCAGGAGATTGTGTTGCTAAAAGACTGCAGATCTGGATTAAGTAGCTCGTGGTGCTTAACTTCCCCATTCCTGGAAATGTCCAAGGCCAGGTTGGATGGGGCTTGGAGCAACCTGGGGTAGTGGAAGGTGTCCCTGCCCATGGCAGGGGGTGGAACTGGATGAGGTTTAAATTCCCTTCCAACCCGAACCACTCTGTGAGTCTGTAATTCTGTGGTGGGTGCGTTAATGGTGACATATGGCAGTTCAGGACGTACGGCATCTGTCCTGGCCATCACGAGAGGTCACTGGAGTTGAGGAACCAACTTTCAGGTTCTGCAAACTCTGAACTGCTCCCTACCCCTCTCAGCCTGTAGTGTGGCTGTTCCTCAGCCAGGGCTGATGGTGGTGGCAGTCAGATGCCATTTCTGTGCTGGAATTTTCTCACCACAGATAATGTGGGGAATGGGGCAAATACACCCCCCAATTCTTCTTTTACTTTGCAAGAGCCAAAATGCCCATGAAGACCTTTCTCCCCCTTGTTCTGGTGCCCAGCACGATCCATGCTGAGGTGCAGCTGGCTGGGGTTGACTGTGGTGGGATAATAAGGGTTAAACTCTTTCCTGGCAGGCTGGGAGGACACCGTGTGATTTCTCCGAGCCCGGAGAGGAAGGCAGGCCCTCACTAATGTATGCGCAGCTTCTGTGGAACTAAAAATAGCCATGATCTGAGGCTGTTCTTCCAGGATTTCACAGGCGCTCACCCAATTTTTAGCTCCTTCTCCTCAAAGGGACGGCAAAGCGAAGGCGACAGTCTCAGCCGTCGTGCGAAGCCGCCGCGTCGGGAGCTTTGCTCCAGGGATGCCTCTGACCCCTGCGGCACAGGGGAGCCGGGGATGTGCTGCTGAACGCCCCGTCCCGGCCCTGCGACGCTCCCTGTCAAGGCTGGGGTGGCCTCACGCATCCCTGGGAGCGGCCGAGCAGCATCCCGAGGGTTTTCTGGGAGCCCTGGTGCTCTGCTCTGGATGCGAGCGGCGGGCAGAGCGCGCTGCAGCTGGCAGCGAGCCACAGCTCTGACCCTGGCAGCTCTGCAGCAGGCAGCAGCTTCTCTTCAGCTGCACCAGCTCCTCAAGAACCAGCTCCCCTTTTCCTAAGCAGAATCCTTTTCCTCTAAACCCTTCCTGGCTGCTGCTTTTCTGGCACGCTGTTTGAAAATCCTGGAGCATCCATCTCCTCAGCTCTACAAAGCCACTCTCCATGGGGGTTAGGAGAGGCTTTGCTGCAGGGAAAGGTCTTATCTGGTGATTTCAAGTCCTGCTGAAGCCTCAGTCACCCTGATGGCCGGGGACAGAGTAAATACTGTCAATTCAGGGAATGCTCTCCTAGAATCCTTATCTGTTCCCTGATCTCCCAGTGACAGATGTGACCTCCTCATCCTTTCCAGCAGCCAGAGTGTGGGAATGGGAATGTCTCCCTCTGAGTGAGGGAACAAACTCTCAGTTTTGTTACTGTGATCCTGGGGTCCACATTGGTTTTTGGGGGTTCAGACCACAGGCAATCTGCAGTGTCAGTTCAGATCTCTGAACCCACTGCCCCCAATTTGTTAAACTGATCAGGAAGTGGGAAACCCTTAGAAGAGAAAACCCCAGAGTGCCTCCATCTCCAAGAGACTCACTGACAGTAAAAGTCACGGCCTTCCCCTCTCCTGCTCTGCATCCTCCACCAAGGGATCTCCGTGAGGAGATGAAGATGTGTCCCTATCATTGACAAGTATCCCAGAGCAATGCCAACTTCTCCTCTCCTGAGACATCCTGTGGCTCTGGTGAGTCCACATGATGCCAAATCACTTCTCAAGACCATCTGGGTTAAAACACTGCAACGTGGCCCATCCTGTTCAAAGGGTGAGGTGACTATTCCCATGTGCCTCTGAGCATCATGTGCTTCAACACTCACATTTTGGGAGTCCTCAGGCATTTATCTGGGATTTTCTTTGGCATTTCAGGGAATTTCCCTGAAACTTCCCTTGTCTGGAGCGAAGACAGGTCAATCAAAAGCCCTCCGCTTACTTTCAAGGCTTTCAGTTGTTCCTGCAGGACTGACTGGGCTGGGACCAGCTTTATTTCCACGAGGAGAGCCCTGGCACTAAACTTTATTTTCACAAACACACTTGAAGCAAAAGCTCAGTCTGAGTCCAACTTCCTGGTCCTGTGTAAAGCTGTTTAACAGCTTTGATTTAAAACAGAAGGCTTTGCCGGAGGCGATAGCACCGAGTGCCGGAGTATCCTTTAAGCAAATAAGCATGTGCAAAATAGGGAAGGGACTGGGGTTCAAGTATTCATAACTAACTTGGGGGGGCATCTGTGATAAAAGAGAGCATTTGGCTCAGGGCTAGGACCATCCCACGTGTGATAGGTGCTGTGACATGTCTGAGCAGCACCCATCGCTTGGATACCCTCTCCGGCAGCCCCCGCTGCTCTGCCTCCTCCTTCATGCAGCATGGAGGTGGTTCCCACATTAAAATCAAACAAAAGGGCATTCATGCTATGGTGCTGGAGAGGTCTTGGGGTTTGTATTCCTGTTTTAGAGCTCTACATCTCGCAAATAATTGACAAGTGAAAACACAAATATGATTCTCTGAGCCTGGGTCGAGAAAATGGTAGCTCCTGCTACAAAGCTGTTCTCTGGTTCTGTATCAATTTACTGAGCTGAGATCTGGAAATGGGGATTCTGCAATCTGGATATCCAGGGGAACCCCACAGCCCATGGGGATGCAGCAAGGAGAGGCTGCCTTGGTGCTTCCAAAATCGGGGTTGTGGTGAGTATGTCAACAACGCATTCATGGCTATTTTTGCAAATAAAGAAACACTGGACAGGCTCTGGCTAAGCACAGAGAGTTCAGTAACAGCCAGGCTGGGGAAAGATTGACAAATCAGTGCCAAAAAGTGGGGCTGTTTAGGGCTAGCACTTCCTTATGATTTGTTTCTCTTCTTCTGGTTGTGATCTTTCAGCCTGTGAGTCAGAGAAAATTACTCTGCAGCTGGGGAAGGTAGAGCAGTCACAGAGACAAATCCCAGAAACATCCCCCGGGTGGAGCAACATGAGCAGCTCCTGCACCTTTGGCCTCTGGAGTTTTATCTGCAGTGATGCCCTTGCCCCAGTTTCCTGCCCTGTGCAGCTGCTGGAGGTTGTGACCCCAGTGTCTGTCAGCAGGATGAAATCACACCTGCAGCCCTGCCTGTGCTCTCACAGTCCCAAATATCTGCTTAAACCATCAGTGAAAAGGGATTTGAACCAAGACCAGGAGTGCTGCCCCAGAGGAGGGGATGTAGGTTTATGTCCCCTTTGCCTGGCACTGCCACCCAAGCGATAATTTCAGAGGATATGGGGACATCTCTCTAGAATTATCAATCACAGAACCCTGTTTCGTGTATCAGAACCCCCAAATTATCAGCCATGAGTTAAATCAGCCTGCAAATATCAAAGCTGTGGGAACTAGATCTTAAAAATCCTACAGTGTCATAATTTTATTATCTCTCTCCAACTATTTGATGGAATTGATTATTTCCAAGGAGGAGCTGATTTGTAAACTTTCTTTAAGTAGTGGAAGTGATCTTGGGCTGAAGATAATTTCACCATCCCTGGGAATGTTCAAAAAACATGTGGATATGGATATACTCAAAAACATGGTTTGGTCATGCCTGTGATGCTGGGCTGATGGTTGAACTCAGTGATCCAAGAGGTCTTTTCCAAGCTGAATGATTCCATGATTCTGCAGGGATTGGGGGTAAATGCTGGAACAGAGGGGCAGTGGAATCTCCATCCTTGGAAACTTTCAAAACTCAGCCACACCAGACTGTGACCAACCTTCTCTAACTTCAAAGTTATCGCCACTTGGATGGCAGCCTTGGTCCACAGACCTCTAAAATCTCCTTCCTACATAAATTCCTCGATGATTCCACATTATGATCCTTCCCAACATAAGTTTTATAAATCAGATGAATCTTTTGAGGTTGGTGTGTAGTAAAGCCATCTGTGCTTTAAAACAGCTTCAGACTGCCTTAGAATATGAAATTGTAGCAGTTTCTCCTGTGCAGCAGAAGACCAAGACAATCATTCCTTCGAATACAAATTTCATTTGCACATTTGGCAACAAGCAAGAGTTTCTAATACAAATGATTACTTCTTTAATAGGAGCTGATAGAAACAAGTAGATAAGACTTAGATCAGAAACTGCAAGGCAGAAGGACTAAACCCCTTGATGACCACACTTCTTGTTGCATTTTATTCACTTTTTAGGTATAAACTGTATGAGGAAATCCCCAACATTTTCAGAAAGCACTGAGAAGCCCAGTTCTGAACATCAGGGCCCTCATGAAGGTCATCAAAATGATGATTTAGGCCTATGTGGTTGGGATGACCGGTGAGGAGGCTGGATTAGAGTTTGTGCAGAAATAAGGATCCATTTCTTGATTTTCAGGAAAGTGATCTTTCCCAGTTCAGCATGGTTTTGGCCCAACACAACCAGCAGTGGGGTAAATAAGTCCTGCAGGCCCTCCAAGGCTCAGGCCAGACAAGGAACAATTCCCTAGAGATAGCTGGGATGCATCCCCGTGTTCTGGAGGAGTTTGATGCCGTGGGAGCAGCCAGACAAAGCTGTGGAATATCAGCACCTGCATGGGACCCCGTAATTCCTATTTTGACACTCGAACTAGGAACAATAATGATCCATCTGTGAATCCTTATCACCAGCATGTGACATTATAATGAAGAAAACAACTAACAAATGTTGATATTGAGCACGTTAATGGTGATGGCAACTCTAAGTTTGAGTTCGATTTTTTTAATAGACAGCGTTTCACTTTCCTGCTCCCCTGTCGCTCCAGTGCTGTGTCTCCTATTCCTTTTATATCAGTTAGAATGAAAATAATTCATTAAAATTAAAAAAGCGGGCCAAAGCCGCAGCTGGTGTAAATTGCCAGAGCCCTGTGGATGCCAGCTCGCTCCAGCTGAGATCTGGCCTCACGTAACCTCGTTGTAAGGGGATGTTCAGGCAGCCTCTCCTCCGAGCCTTCCAGCCCAGCAGTTCCACATGTCCTCGTTTCCTCCCCTCTGAGGGGTGGGATTTTAATCTGGGAACACCCTCCGGTGCAGGAGGCCCCTTGCAAGAGGATGAGATGGCAGGAAGGTGAGCCCTCAGCTGAATGACCCCCCCATTCCCATCCTCTTCCTCCAGGAGGGAGCACCAGGGAGAAGGTTGGTGCCATGGGATGGTGCCCATCCATACGATGTGTTGCTGCCACATCACCAAGGCCACAGCCACGCTCCTGTAGTATCAGGGTGTATTTCTGAACGTGAGCCAGCAGAGTGACAGGTGGCCAAGAATTCCAAGGGCTTCCTGGCTGGAATATCCAGCAACGGTGTGGCCAGCAGGACCGGGGCAGTGACTGCCCACTGTGCTGGCACTGCGGGGGCACCTCCAGTGCTGGGGGCAGCGCTGGGGCCCTCCTGACGAGAGGGACCCTGAGGGGCTGGAGCGTGTCCAGGGAGGGGAACGGAGCTGGGGAAGGGGCTGGAGCACCAGGCGCGGCTGAGGAAGCTGGGAAAGGGGCTCAGCCTGGAGAAAAGGAGGCTCAGGGGGGACCTTCTGGCTCTGCACAACTCGCTGACAGGAGGGGGAGCCAGGGGAGAGTCGGGCTCTGCTCCCAGGAAACAGGGACAGGAGGAGAGGGAAATGGCCTCGAAGCTGTGCCACACTGTGACATCACCATCGCGCTGTGGTACCACCATCCCTGGAAGTGTTCAGGAAGTGCGGATATGGCATTTGTGGACGTGGTTTAGTGTTGAACGTGGTGATGCTGGGTTGCTGGTTGGACTTGATCTTAGAGAGATTTTCCAGCCACAAAGATTCTGTGATTCTGTGGTTGGGTCTGCCTGAGATGGAGCTTGTTTTCCCCACAACAGCCCCCACGCTTCTGTGCTTTGCATTTGGAGCTGGGAAGGTGTTGGTAACACCCCAATGTTTTGGCTACCACACAGCAGTGCTCCCACAGCATCAGAGCTGTCTCTCCAACATTCCACCCCACCGGAAGGCTGGGCATGAACAAAATCCATTTTCCTAATAAACCAGGTAATTTCAAGACATTTTCATGGGCACTGCAACTTCACCACGCCCTGTGCAGGGCCAGGGATTGGACTTAATGATCCTTGTGGGTCCTTCCCAACTCAGGGTGTTCTGTGATTCCATGCCAAATTCTGAGCATAATCATTAGATTGGTCCGGGCATATTCGGACTCTCCCAAGTCATCATAACCTGTGCAGGTTTCAGTAATCTGTGAGGGCCAGGGATCATTCCCAGTGCTGAATCTGGAGGAAGTTTCCTGGTTTTGGAGGATGAGAGAGTTCATTTCTTGTGTCTTGGTCCATTGGCCGCAGGAAAAGTGATCAGACTGTTATAGCCTGAGATTCCTGCGCTCGGTCAGCTTGTGGCTGTGTGGGACAGGCCACCAGGACTCTTCTGCCCTCAAAGCACAGCCCAGGGCCTGTCCTCATGTGCCTCTCTGTGCTCTCACGACCCTTTTACACATCCACAACCTCCTCCCCTCAACCAGCCTGCTTCCAGAGGCATCCTCCTACATTTCCTGGTAACACTGGGAGCCACCGCTGTAAATCCAACCGTGCCAAGGCCCAGGCACGACCTGTTGCAAATGGATATGGGTGTTTTAGCTAAGTCTCTGCCTTATGCCCAGGCCTCCGGCAGCAGGCAGTAGCTTTATTGGCGTAGCCAGCACCTCAAGACCCACTTTCATTCGCAAGTTCTTTCATAATGGCTGATTCGGTCTATTATAGAATGAATTATTTATTCAATAGACACAAAACCAACAGACATAAGACTTAACACAAACGATATAGTACACAGGAATAAGAATAAAAAGAAGCTACTAGTAGATATATACAGCGCGAGGTTCAAGGTACCATTAATCTTACAGCTAGCGAAGAAATAATATAACTTAGGATCCAATGTATCTTACCATCCAATTGTTGGTGGGGCACACATCGAGATCCTTTCCCTCAATTCCCAGGAAAGTAACCGCGGAATCTGTGTCCAAACTCTGGGGAGAGGTCTCCCACACTCTCAGGGTGTATGTGTAGAAGGCTTCTGCCTCCGTGAAAACTCGTGTATCTTTTATAGTTCGTAAAACAGTGTCTCTCAGTCAAGAATATCTCTGTTATCTCTTTCCACATCTGCTCTCCAGACTAAGATGTTGATTCTTAGCTGGAACTTGAGCCCTTTTGGTGCCAGAGAAGATCCCTTGCTGGGCCTTTCAGTCCCTGGGTTATCTTTTCCATATCTGCACCAACTATCAGTGGTAGAGAGGGGGAGGATATGTCCTGCCACATGACCCTGCAATGGTTCACCCTGTAAAACTGTCAACACAATCCCTGGAAATTTTGGCCAGGGCCGACTAGATGGACGTAGCCACACGGAGTCGGGCCTTGCCAGCTGGCCAAGGACAAAGGCTGGTCTCGGGTCTGCTTTGTTTCACGATACAAAACCAGAGCCCCAGCCTCCAGAATCCATCCCCTGTCACCCACATGGAGCAGCTTTTTCCGCAGAGCTCAGGGTGGGTTGTGTTTTTACAGCAGGAACATCTCCCCTTCTCCCTCCTGGTAGGCTCCTGCAGCTCTTTCCAAAGGTTATTTGACCACATTTGGTGGATTTGGCTCCTCAAAAAGACGCTTTGGCGCAGGGACAGCAGTGACCCGAGCAGTTTGTGTGCTGCTGTGACATACGTAGTAAATAAGCATGAGGGTAATTACACCAACAGGAATTCTGGGAACCCTGCCAGGAGGGAGGGGACAGCCAATCCCTTGTGCACTAAAAAAAATTTTTAAAAAATCACCCCAATCCCCCTCTCAACCCCAAATTAGTTCTATCTCTTGAAGCCGTAATGAGACTTGGAACTAAAAATACACACAAATACACACACTTGTATATAAAAATAGCCAGCATTCGAAAAAAAAACAAAAACCCCAAGCCTAAAGTTAGGCTCCAGTATCCAAAATTAAGCTCTTAAATAAATAAATTAGCCTGATTTTCAAAAGCATGGAGCAGTGAATGGTTTTCACTGACATAAGAGGAAGCATCGTGTTGCTAAAGATTGAAGATCAGGCCTAATATGGATTTGAAAGTCTAATTATAGAAGCCTGTTTGCCACCAGCTTGACCGAGAACAAGGAATTTCAGGTGAAATGACATTGATTTTTTTTTTTTTCTTCTTTCTTTCCTAACACTTAACCAGTGTTAGGAAAGTTTGGAAAGACCCTCAATGGAGTAAATAAAATACCACAAGGAAACAGATGAACTGGAATAAAACTGTTTACACCAGTTCTGTACATTTGTGTGAGGAAATAGTGTTAAGAGTTATCAATGCTGGAGCTGGGTGAAATTTTATGTTGATTAATTAAATAGATTATTAATTAATTTATTAATTGCTGAAAGCCCACAAGGTGGAAATATTACTTTTCCCAGCTATTCTCACAATCCACTGGCATCAAGAAGGAATGGGATTTTAGTCCTCCCTTTCCTCTCTTTGCCAGATTTGGGTCTGAAGGATGCTGAAGACAGAGCACCATATTTTTTCATGGACTGAAGAGAAAAAAAATGGAAGTTCATTTACATTCAGTTGCAAGTGGTCCTTGGAGCTGCTTTGCTCACGCTGCCCAACATTTGCCAAGGGGTTCCTGAGGTCACAGTCCCATAGGATAGGGACAGATTTGTCCTTTGGGGTCAGATTGGGCAGGGCTGGGATTTATGGTGTGAAGGAATTATGTCCACCATGGATGGAGGAGCATCAGCAAGCAGGGCTGTACTCCACTCATGTGGTGTTCAGAGGCAGGAGAAAGCAAGAAAAGATCTGGGATTTGATGCCAAAAAAACTTTGAGAGGACCTTTTTGGTGCTCTCTGACTCAGTTTCTCTATCCATGGAAGAGGCACAATGCAGGTGACCTTCGCCAAAGGCTGTGGGCTCAGCAGTCAGGGAGACCTTGGTGTTTGTGCCATTGCCACTGATGGAGACAGGATCAGGAGACTGTGTCAATCCCGTGTATTTGAATGTTTTTCCATGCATTCTGCCTCCATGGATTGGTGTCACATCCTCTCTGTGTGGCCAGTAAGAAACATTTATGCTTAAACTGTATGGATGATGGTGAATCCCTACACATTCACCCTAACCCCAGAGATCAGGAGAAATCATTGCAGGACACTGTGTCCCTTCTGGCAATTTCTTCTTAATCTCTTTGAGTGGCTCAATGTCATTGTTACAGTTCGGTTCAGCCAACCTGGAGGGCTGGGAAAAGTAAAGGTGGTCTTAAAATGAACCCGAAACTGGAGACAGCTGTTGGAAACAGCAATGTGGGAGAGTAGAGGTGTAGGAAATGTGAGCTGTGAGAAGGCACTGAAAGAATTCTTTTCTGGAGAAAAGGAGGCTCAGGGGGGACCTTCTTGCCCTCTACAGCTCCCTGGCAGGAGGGTGCAGCCAGGGGGGCTCTGCTCCCGAGGAACAAGGGACAGGATGAGAGGAAACAGCCTCAAGATGCACCAGGGAAGGTCTAGGTTGGACATCAGGAAGAATTTCTTCAGGGAAAGGGTTATCAGGTATTGGAAAGGGCTGCTCAGGGAGATGGTGGAGTCCTCATCTCTGGAGAGACTTAAAAGCCATGTGGATGTGGCACCTGGGGACATGGGTTAGTGGTGGCCTTCGCAGTGCTGGGGAATGGTTGAATTCCATGATCTTAGAGGTATTTTCAAACCTTGATAATTCTATGATTCTGTGGAACTGTGATTTTTTTTAGTCTCGAGAAAAGAAGGGTTTACATGGCAACTATGTGCAAACAGGTAAAAGACTGCTGCAGGGTGAAAACCAATAAATTCTTCTTGTCCGTGGCTGAGATGATGAGAAATGAGTGATTTAGCCTTCCAAAGAGGAGTTCAGGTTTTGTGTACCAGCAGGAATGGGAGCTTCTGGGGAGGGGGAGACCATCCAAGACTACAGGACAGATTTGGTGGAATTCGGCAGACGCGATGCTGGCTTTGCCCACGAGCAGCACTTTCTGGGCACCACCACTTGGCTTTTGCTGGCCCTGTGTCGCTGACATCACAAAAACCATTGCATTCTCCTTTTCTCTGCTTTCTCCTTGAGCCACAGCACTCTCCCTGACTTTGCCTTTCCAGCTAAACTGCATTTATTTAATTCCTGGCATGGGTGAAGGAAGGCAGGATGCCTGTATGGTGCTGCAGCTCCTGGGGTTGGGGTCTTCCATGGAAGTGCCAAGTGCAGGTGGCGGATCTGGGCGTGTTGGGAGAGCAGGTGCTCCACGGCCATTTCTATCCCACTCGGGGTCTGCCGTGGATGTCACACCAGTGTCACCAGTGTCGTGTGTGGCTGGCGTAGCATTTCCTCGAGTGCCGAGCCCCATCTGGTGGCTTTCCTGCGTCATTTTTTTGGTGTCCTTGCAGTCCTCTTTCGGGATTTTTCGCCTCCCGTGCCAGTCAGCTGCGAGCGGGCAGGAAGGACAAGATGCTGGAGAAAGGGCAGGGCTTGCAGAGCTGCCTCTGCTTCTCCCCCAGCTCCCCGTTCCTGGGTGTAATTTGGAGAACCAGAGGCTGTCCAGGCTTACGTCCTTCCTCCTGCTCTCCCCGGCTGTGCAGTCTCGCCCGAGTGGCAGGGAATGATCTAATCGTTTTGGCCAAACCCCAGTTTGTGCCGTGAGCCCCTCCCAGAGCCTCCAGAAGGCGCTCCGTGCTGGCAGCGGAGCTGGGACAGATGAACGGTCCCGGGAGGGGAGATTTCCAACTATTGACTGGCTCAGATGACCAGCTTTAGGGTCGGCATTAGGTGAAATGGTTCCCATCCCAAACGGGGTTACACCCACCGCTCAGGATGAGAAGGAAGAAGACCCAATATTAGATTGTCAATCCCTAGAAGTGTCCAAGGCCAGGCTGGATGGGGCTTGGAGCAACCTGGGATAGTGGAAGGTGTCCCTGCTCATGGCAGGGGGTTGGAACAAGATGGTCTTTAAGGTCCCTTGCAACCCAAACCATTCTGGGATTCTGTGATATCAACAAGCATTCGAAAGAACCCTGTCTTTTCTTAAATGCCATGAGTCCTGAGGCAGAGGCCATGGTAGAGCTGTGCCTGTCCGTGCACGAGACACCTCCTTCTACTCCAACATTGCCCAGAGTCTCAAGGCTGACCAGTGACAAACCGTGGCCTTTCACATCTGTGGGTCAGACATGCTGCAGGTGAAGGTGGTGTCTCGTTGCTCCACCTGTGGTGAAATAGGATCAAATCATAGAATCACAGAATATTCTGGGCTGGAAGAGACACACAAGGATTGTCAAAGTCCAACTCCTGGACAACTTCAAGAATCCTGCAATGTGCCTGAGAGCGTGGTCCAAACATTTCTTGAGCTGTGGGGTCTGTGAAAGAAGCTTCTTACCAGAGTGCTGAAGGGTTTAGATGGTCTGTCGAGCCACTGCCGAGTGTTAGGACCAGTATTTTGTTCAGTAGCTTCTCTTCTCGGGATGAAAATTGAGTGAGTTGTTTTCTTGTGCTTCAAAAGCATTTCCTACCCCCAGGCTTCACGTTTGCGTGGTACCAGTTAAAGTTTTCCCACTCTTGCAACACCAAATGCACTTCATTATATGATTTTGTTCTCAGGGTGGCATCCAGTTTAAGGTTGGGCTTGATGATTTTGGAGGTCTTTTCCGACATTAACGACTGGTCAGATTCTAAAAGTGCTCCTCAGATCTCGCAGGAGAGAGTGGAAGAACTGTGCAAACCCTAATGTCTCCCCAGAACCCCAGTCCCCCAAACAGGTTTTGCTGCACGCCGACATCTCACGCCCAGTTTTCCCTCCTGTTTCCTGCAGGTATATCCGAACTATGTACCTGGGGATCCAGAGCCAGAGGCGGAAGGAACACCAGCGGCGTTTCTACTGGGCTATGATGTACGAATATGCAGATGTAAACATGCTGCGCCTCCTGGAAACGTTCCTCGAGAGCGCCCCTCAACTGGTGCTACAGCTCTGCATAATGATCCAAAAGAACCGTGCAGAAACATTACCATGTAAGTGGCCCCCTCTTCCCCAACTTTCCAGCCTCTCCCCTCTGATTGATCCCAGTGCTCAGCAGCTGATGGATGTATTGCTCACTTCCCACGCCCTGGCTGGAAGTCAGAGGTTGCCACTTTGGGACAAATCTGTGCTGCGTTCGCTGGGCAAAGTTTCTGCTTGTTCCTCTGAGGAAAAAAAGTCAGTGTCAAGGAAAAGATGGGATTCAGCTCTTCCACGCCCAGTCCAGGCTAAAGGAATGGTGGTGTTGTCAGGAAGAGGCAGACAGGCTCTGCTGCTGTGGCACCATTCGTTTGCCACCTGGCACTGGGCAAACACAACCATTCCCTGCCTCAGTTTCCCTCCTTACATAAGTAGGGTGATAAAACTGGCCAGATTTGAGTTTGTGTTGTGAAGACAAACGGTTCAGTGCCTATGCAATGCTCTGCACCAGCACCAAATGCTCTATGCAATGGTGTCAAGTGTAAAAAAGGGGTTTTTTTAATAGCTAAATGCTGTAGGACCTTTTCTGATGAGTGCCCAGGAATTAAGGTCTTGTCTTTGGTACCATGGTTCTCACCAAGTCCAGGAAAAGATAAGGGGAAGGCACTGGAGGGGACTGCGTAGGGACAGGGATGTAGTGGAGGTTTAGTTGCAAAGGCAGACAGGTGAGATGAGGTTTGGAAGCCACCACAGGGAATATTTTGCCAACTCTGATGCTCGTCACTGCTGTGATGTGCTGAGCATGGGACATCTGTCCCAGCCCTGGGATGAGCAGCTCTCCAAGCACATGGGCACCCTGGCAGCCTGAGGGTGACCAGCCTGAGGGGAAATTGTCCCTTCCAAGGACCAGCAGTGGAGCTGCTGGGTCATTCAGCCCCTGCTCAATGCACACACCAGAGATGACACTCATCTTCCCAAAGACAGCCTGGTTGGGGCCTGTCACTTCTGAGGAGTTTTTGGAGCTGAGGTGGGAACTGAAATTGGAATTCCCTTTGGGGTTAAATTTTGCTGGTTTTGCCAAGGTCACCACTGCCAACAGCATCAGGAAGCCCAACCACTCTCCCTTTCCTCCGTGCTTCCAGCATGTCCATCACAGTTGTTTATAGAGGCCTCTCTCCTCCTGTTTATGCAGTCTTTTCCTGAAACCTCTCATCGTGAGCTCTCCAGGCCTCCAAAGTGCTGACATGATGGATATGCCTTTCTACAACTCCCGCTAGAATGGTTCATATTTGCCAGCCCCTTTTCCTGCTGCTTCCAACATTATTAACCAAACTGAAAATGCAGAAATCACAGCCCAGGAGGTTTGCCAGGGCGTTCTGCAGATTGTTGGGCTCGCCGCAGAAAGCGCCGGGTGAAGTTTGTTGGCCTCTGTTGGGCTGCGAGTCAGACAACACGGGAGAATAATCCCTCCAGGCTTTCAAATCCGTGGTTCTTCCACTTTGCCACTTCCAGGCACGGCTGCCTAATCCACTGAACGAGCTGCATCATTTTTCCAACATCCCCCTCCCCTCCCTTCCTCGGCTTTGCAGTTCCTCTGCTCCTCCAGCGCGCCGAGCCGGCTGCGCTCTCTTCCAAGGCAGCGCACGTCCCCGCCTGCCTCCCCGAGCCCTGGAGGGCTCTTTGCCTGCCACGCTCCAGCAGCCGAGCTCGCCGGGTCCCCAGCGCATCCTCTCCCTGCATCCCTCCCCGCCTGTGCCAGGGATGCGGGCGCTGATGGATGAGAGCAGCGGAGCCTGCTCAGCGCTCCTTGACTCCAGTGCAAGGTTTCCTAGAGCTCCTCCATGCCCGTTCAGTGCTTCTTTCTTCCTCCTCCTCCTCCTCCTCCCGGCCAGTCCATAATTATATAAAAGCAAATTAAATGCTGAGAGGAGCCGTTGTGAAAGGGAACATCAAAGATTTTCCCTTAAAGCAGGCGGAAAGCAAAGGGAGATGGATACTGTTAGGAAGGCAGTGTGTTTAAAAATCAAATCAAGTCTCTCCTGGCTCATCGACTCTGTGGGAGAGTGGCTCGTCACAGGAAGGGGCCAGTTCTGTCTTTAAACAGGGACAGCACCAGATACATCCCTGAGGGATGCACACTGGAAAAATAGCCCAGGGAAGGGCTTAAAAGCCCAGGTAGAGCCCCTGCTGATGTGTCCAGACTCCAGCTGCTTCCATACATCCCCCACAGACTCTTGTGGATTCATTTAGTGCCAGACAAGGTCAGTTCACCATTTCCTGTGGCATACATCCCTCCTCCAAGCCCCAGCCCTCCCTGCTCTTTAGATTGTAATGCCAAGCCCAGACTCCACTTTTCCCCAGATAAGTTCTACTCAAGGAGCTTTAAAAAGGGAGTTATTGGAATGGCTATCAGGAGGTTTTGCTTTTGTCTCCTAATTCCTGTGTTAAGAGAGCTGTTGAGGAAAGAGGAGTGAACACACTGGAGGTCTTTACTCAGACCCAGAGCACCTCCTCCAAAGCATTTCTGCCACCCAGCATGGTGGCAGAAAGGGCTGATCTTGGAAGGCTGAGCAGAAAGGGATGCAATCAGGATAATGCATAATTTCCTGGGTTTCAACCTATTGGGTGGATGGAATAAAAGAAAAACCTCATCATGCCTTGCAAGAACCATTCCACCCTGAGAGGTACCTGTGTGAGAGGATTGGGTGGGACCTATGTCTGTTGTTCCTTCAGCACTCAAAGGACGGAGCAGTCTCCCCCAACAGTGAGAATGTCCAGCTGCAGAAGTGCTGGAGCTGGAATCTGAGGTCAAGACCCAGCCTCAGTAAAGCTTGGGACAAGACCCTTGGGATTTTCTGAGTGTCAGGATTCATTCCTTTATCATATCCCCAGCAGAAGGCAGAGCAGATCCCAGCTTAGCTGCCCTTGCCTGAGGAAGAACAGGAAGAGCACGGAGAGAAAAGAGGTGAGAACTCCGTGTATTCCATCAGGTGGGCAGTGGAAGGTGCACACTGAGAGCCTGAGCTGGAATCCTTTGGTTGGTGAAGCAAATGGAACAACATCAGCTCCTGAATATCCGTATGGAAGGATCTGGTGTTGGCAGGCAAGCCCTCTGTGAAGGATTCATCTGCTACACCCACAGCCGGGTGGGCCCAAAACTGGAAGGTGAGGGAAAAAGGGTGGGTCCAACACATGGATCAGCTCATGTCCAAAGCAGCTGAAGGAGGTGGAATGCGATGCTCAACCTCCAGCAGCGCCTGTTTAAATCACATATTTGCAGGGGAAAACGTAAAACAACAGAAAAAGCCCAGCAGCCCAGATCCTCATTCCATAACCACTCCCAGCAGATAATCCACCTCACTCCTTGCAGAACAAACCATCCTTAACCCGCTTCACCCCACAGAGGTCCCGCTTCCTCCACGCTGATTGGGAAGGAGCAGATCGAAACAGCTTAAAGGAGACACCCAACCTCTAGGCAAGCAGGGAGGTGAGAGGGATTCCAGTTTTTCTGACATAAATCTCCTCTTAAAGAGGTTTGCTTTCACTTAATTATTTTTTTTTCATGTGGCTTCTTAATGAGAAATAACAGAAGCCCCAACATCCTTCCACTCATGTCACAAGTTCTTTACGCAAAGATTTCTGCCTGCATGAGGCTGCAGTTTTCAGCACAGAGTCTCTCCCTCCGAAAAAAGCCACATCTCTCCACAGATGCTGTGTCCACCTCCTCAATAACTCTGCAGTTGATATGAAAGAGATTTGCAGCATAAGCCTTCCTTTTGCAAAGTGCTGCTGGAATCTCTGGAACTTTGGAGGTGTTGGCACTCTCCACAGCCCTCAAAAGTAGGCTGAAGCTGCTCATGTATTTAAGGAAAAGCAACATTAACTTATGGGGGTTGAGGGGTCATTTTTTAAGCAGAGTGATACAAATTAGGCATTAAAATGAGTTTCGGATATCTGAGCTACAGATGTGTGCTGGCTGCAGAGTTATCCTGGTGGAGTTTGCAAATAATTTTGTTCTTTCCAAAGCAAAGTCCTATTTTTATGTCATGTTCTCCCTCTTCTGTATGATGTCTGGGGACCATTTATTGTCATTTGTGATCCCTTTTTGCAGGGGCAAACTAAAGATGATTTTCCCTGTCACTTAGTTTAGAAGACTCAACTGAGTTAGAAAGGGGCCTTCAGTCTGTAGGTGTTCAAAAATGTGATTTTCAAAGGACATCGACACTGGCCTGAACATAACTGAAGAGACTAAAATCCCAAAGTCTCCGATGAAAGTGGAGAAGAGCCTCATGACGTGAAATTTCATCCTTTTCACCACTTGAAGAAGCACTAAAAGTTAGTGTGAGACCCTTCATGCTGGCCTGGGCCAAGCAGGTGTGTCCAACAATGGTCAAACAGGAATCCAAACCCTCAAATCCAACCTCTGTGACCTCACAACACAAAATTGTCCCCATTTGTGCAGAGTCCCATAACCTCATCAATAAACTAGTGCTCATTCTACACAGGCACCAGATTCCATGGGGGTCAGTGCAATATTCAATATGGCATCTGCAGATTCTGTGTGGGAAAGTCCTGTTTTCCAAAGCAGGAATCCTCTTCCTGACTGATGCATTTTTCCGAAGATCCACCAAGAGAACTTCACTGTATGACTAAAGAAGTCTTTGCCTTACAAGTCCTCAGTAACAGATGTGGTGGGGACAAGATCTACCAGAGTCACACTCTGGGCTTTGGCTCAGGTTCTGAGACAGATCATGAGGAAAAAGAGATGCTAAAACTTTGGCCAAAGGCGTATGTTCTTTTTTCCTTTTTTCTCATGTCGTTCCCTGAGGAGTAAAAGAAGTGGGAGACATCCATCACCCAGCCCTGGTTTCCTGTGACAGAAGAGGCACAAGCAGAAAAGCAGTTGCTCTTTGCCATGTGGGAAAGGGACCCCATCAGCCATGTGCTTGCCGGACAGGGAGTATCTGGGATGATCTGCCCTGAAAATTCGTCCTGACTCCACCACAGTTTCCCTTTAAATGTTCACCAGTAGCCCAAGGAGGCCCAGATAGCTCTGAACTCATAAGCAGCTCGCCTGGGAGGCCACTCATATGACTCCAGTGCTCTGCCAGACTGGGGCATATGGCTCTGCTCCTGCCTTCCCCTCCTTCCCACCAAAGCCGGATGACAGGGAGAAATTTGGTGCCCTGCTGGAAACCAGCCGCTGGTGCCCGGCCAATTCCCAGCAGCATCAAAAAGCCATCTCCACAGTTGGCAGTGGCACCGAGGACGCCTTGCTCTGGCATGCTGAGAGCAGGCCAAGCCTGAGGCACACTGGCATGGGACAGCTTGTCCCATCATCAGCCGTATTGTCCCAGCGCGGTGGGATCCAGGAGCCCTCGGAGCCAGGGACAGCTTTTTTTTTTTTTCCCCAATGAGATTTGGAGCCAGCCCAAAGGGAGACGTCATCCCTTTGCCCATCCCCACCTGCAGCTTCTCTGTCCACCACCTTGCCATGTCTCTGGCTCTTATTTTTGGAGTGCTGATGAAACCCCGTCTGTTCCGTACCACGTGTCACCGTCACACACAGGACACGGCACAGCCAGGAAAGATGAGTCACCGTTCACGGGACAGCGCTGGCAGGGGGCCAGTGCTGCCAATTTTAGGCTTTGTCAGACTGTGGTAATCACTGGGAAGGGGTTACATCATCACAGCACTACACCAGCATTAGCTCATGCTGTTCCCAGGGGCTGCCGGCCAGCCAGGAAACTGAGGCATGGAGAGAGGTTTGGATTCTTGTCAAGCAGATTCCAGGCAGGAAATTCAGGGGTTTTTTGGGTAATCTCATGCTGTAGGCTTTCTGAAGATACCTCTCATGGGAAGTCTAGGATTACTGCATAGGAAAAGGTGCTGTGCAATTGGTCAGTGGAATACATGGGAATTCAATTTTTTTTAGCTTCAGGTTGCTCTAGTGTGGGATTCTTGTCAGGCATGTAGGAGAGCACAGATAAACAGGCATAGACTCTGGAATGTGCAAAAAACCATGGAAAAGATGCCCTGCTGGGCAGAGACTACTCTGTACTTCTGCCCCGATGGAGGTGGAGCAGTTCAGGTTGATCCAACTCAAAATTGCTGAGTTTTGAAGGAAAGAATTCTCTCACTTCAGAAACTATTAATTGTTTTTTAATTATTATCTTGGGGTGACAGTTCTGAGTCTGGGCGTGCAGCAAAATTACTGCGTCAGTAGAAATCTCCTGAAATGAGATGTCCTAAGTGGCATTTGACCAACCTCATGCTCTCAGTGCCCTCAGGACATCCATACCTTCACACAGATGGTCACTGAGGGGGGACGGCCACCAGGCACAGGAGCCCCTGTGGGATGTACAGCAGGGTCCCAAAGACATTTGCGAAGGTAAAAAGACCCGGGAGATAAGGCAGAATGATCGTGACTTAATGCGTGGACGCCACGTTCTGGCCTGCAACCCATCACTTAGGTCTTTGCAGAGTGTACAAAACGTGGGAAGCAGAGGAAGAAAGAGTTTCCTGCTGATATCCTTGGAAATCAGTGTCCTTGGTGCCTTCAGCTACCCCACTGCGAGACAGCACCAGCTGCACCACATCCGTTTTTGTCACTTTGTCACTCCCCCTCACAGGAACGCTCTGCCAGACTCGCCTCATTGATGCCAGCCCTGTGTACTCTCCAGGAATGTTGAGATGCTCCTTCTTTTCCGGAGACCAGTCCCCTCCACTGGCATCATGCTGAGGCAGTTCCACCAAAGGCCCCCTACACGACATCAAAGGTTTATAAACCATAAGGTTACAAAGTGTGCACTGCTGACACGTCTCTGAATGAAGACCTCTTTCTTTGGTCAGTGAGTGTGATCCAAACTGGGTTCCTTCCTCTTTCCCACCAGGCCAAAATCATTCCCAGAACTGGGATGAAGTTATTTCCCTAATTGCCTGCAGGCCTTCTGTGTCCAGGCCAAGCCATCTACCAGAGGAGGTTTGCAGGATCCCCGCTTGGTGCTGTCACAGACCCTTTGAAGCATTGTCTTGATGCTGTCTCGTCTCCAAGGAACTGCCCATGGGAGCTGTGTTTTTAGCAGGAAGTTCCTTCACAAAGGCCTGGCAGAAGATGTTGCTTCCCCAATCCGGGGGCAGGTCGGTTGGGTTTCATCCCTGCTGATAAACCAAAACACATCAGAACATGAGCACAGCCACCAGATCTTGCTCATCCTCTGCTTAATTATCAGCACAGCCCTTGGCACGTTTTTAGGTGCCGGCAGCCAACACCAACCCAAGCAATTGCCGTGCTTGGCTCAGGTGATGGCAAGAACAATTCCCACCAAGCACTCTGGGCCACCCTGTTTCGGAGGCTGGGACAGAACATAGAAGTCAACAGAATTAGGCTTGGCTTAGTTGCTGATCTCTGGGCACAGGGTCCAAAACTTCCCCAGATCTGTGCTAAGGAAAAAGGGATTCTCATGGTCGCTCTCCAAAGCTGACAGCAGAACTCCTCGGGCTTTCCTTTCCAGCACTGAGGTGCCACTCCCCTCTTTTTAGAGTATTTTAGCCCCCATTTGCAGGATTGCAACATCCTTTCGACTTGTCGTAGGCAGGTTTACATCCTTCCCAGTGGCTGTGGTTCTCATCCGAATTAAAACAACAACAACAAAAAGGAATGGCAGCATAGAGGTCCTGTAACAGATGTCAAATTCCAGTGTTAAAATGTACATATATTGTACATGTTTGTAGAGTCCTGTTGTTTCATGCCAACCATCCCTACTCAGAACATAGAAATGGGTGGGAAAAGATTTTATTCTAAATGGAGTCATGTGTTGTTTTTCTTAGCAGAAGGGCTTTTTTCCCCCATTTCAGTGCATTCCAGTAGTTCCTTAAGGTGTGTTTCTCTTCTAAGGATTCCTAACAGTAGAGTTCCAATTACGTCTGAAAAATCTCAGTGTGGGAGGCTCCTTCTGATATTTTCAGGATTCAAACTGGAAGCAGCTCTGCTGTATTTGATACACTTGAAAATCTTAGAAAAGAATTGGCCATTAGAAGTTGTAACTAAAGTGCCCTTCACAAAGAATCAGCTGTTGAATGTGAAATGTAATTTTTCCTCCAAGAACAACCCCTCTTGGATTTAGCCACCTTATTCTCACCAGTTGAAGTAATCACGTTTGGGGTCGGGTTTTTGTGCCCGTTGTTCTAGAAAGACTATTTTAATTAGCAAAGAGACGAAAACCCAGTTCTCAACATGAAGTAGCAATGGAAGTTTCTAGAGATGGTTGTGTTCCTGTCAGGTTGAACCATGTTTGTGTGACTCTCCTGCCCTCTAACATTGCCTACAAAGAGGGATTTTGCTCTGCTTGCAGAGTTAAATCCCATCCTTGCTGGAGGTGTCAGAACATCCTGGTGGAGCATTTCCAACAAAACCTTTTGGGGTCTCTTGAGGAGCTTCACATCCTCTTGTCTGTGGCTGTTCACTTTTAGGGACTCAGGTGGGGTTCTTTTTCAGTGTCATTCTGAGACAGCACTTAAAGGCTTCAGATTAATGGGGATTTAACTCAAAAGTCTTTATAATTACAGTGATGACTGTGCAGAGGGCACCTCGGCCTGAAAAGAGTGGCAATCCATGCAGCTTTTGACAAAAATAGACACGAAGAGCAGTTCTCATGCTCTATTTCCAAACAAGCTAATCTGTGCCCAGGAAATCCTGGCTGCTGCTTTCCCAGCACATTTTTAATGCAGAATTAACCCAGGTGATTGGTGCCTGGAGGGATTTAGACCAAGCTCAGAGCAGACCATCTCTCCTTCATGTCTGTGGGTCGTTAGAAGACAGAGGCACACACGGTTGTTGGTCCTGTGTCTCTATCAACTTCAGTGCCATCCCTGCCCACATGAGAGTCAGGGATTTGTGGGGTTCATGATCTCTGGAGGATGCACTGGGAAAAGGTGAACTTGGGCATGGTGGGAAGCTCCTAGAGAGATTTTGGCACTTGAGTCCTTGCTGCTGCAATGTGGGTTACTGGTCCACATGAACCCCAATTTAAGTGATAACAGCAGCTCTTCTGATTGGAAGCACCATCCATGCAGCCCCACAGTGACATTGAGAACACCATCAGTAAGATTAATAAGAATTCTGATTCCAAAGATCACAAAGGAAAGAACTGTTCTGCATGAACACCCTCAAAGTAGCATCTGCTGAAGTGGGGGTTCTTTCAGTGAGAAAAAAATTTGCTTTTGCTGAAAGGAAAACAGTGAATTCTTTCCATTCCGTTTTCTTAACATTTAGGGGAAGCTTCAAAATGGAAGAGCCATTTCAAACTAAATAGTGTTGTGTTATAAATAATTTGATATCATTTATGCCACACCAACAGGAACTCCGAAAGTAAGACTGTGTGTGTCTCTCTGCTCCCTGATCGCCTCCCGGTTCTTTAGGACTGAGTGAAATGACCAAACTCGCTCCAAATTCCTGAATGGAATTCTTAGACATCTGCCATGCACTGTACACCCTGAAAAGTGTGTTTGTGTGTTGTCATTTCCTTGAACTCCACCATTAGACTCTCGTCAGAGGCTCTGGTGGCTGGATGGAGTTGTTTCAGAAGAGGCTGCTCTGCAGGAGGCAGGATTTGTCTCTAGCTCTAGCAATGCACTCACACTGACATTTTCCTCAGGCATAATTTTGGGAGCATAGCTGAGACCAGATTCCTGGAAGGATTACCCTATTGTGCTAAAATAACATTTTTCTGGCAGAAAGCTGTCTCCACATCTGTATTACACTTTACCTGAGCTCTACCTGCCATGCCTGGGCTCCCCAGAGCTGTCCAGACACAGCAGCCACCTGGACTAATTTACTCTGCCCAGCCTGAAAAATCTGATAATATGAGAAGCTTCATCTCCAGGCACTGAGGAGTTGGGCCAAAGGTCTTTCACATTATTTTTAACATGACGAAAGGGATTATACGACCATGATCGTGATAAACAGAGGACTGTGATCAGATTTTGCCTATACCTGTGACACAAACAATGTTGGGGCCCAGGCAGTTGCACTCAGGTGATTGTGCGAAGTTGGTCCCTGGTAGAGTTTTGCCTGCCAGCCCTTTCCCAAAGCTTTCCCAGGCCAGAGAAAACAAATTCACGTAGTCCAGGAACCATTCCCATCAGGCAGATTGGATACAACTCCTGAGGGAGTTGAATAGGATGAGCATGGCAGATTCTGCCAGCTGGGCTCGGGGTCAGCAAACAGTCCTGGCTCTGTTTCTCATTTGTGGTTCAGATACCACCACCAGGTCCTCTTCCCATGTGTCCTTCTCCTCTCTGCTGGTTTTTATGAGACAGTCTGTGGTGACAGATCACCACACAGGATCAAAGACCCCAGTTAGCCAAGTGAGGTAAGGCTTGTTTGTGGATCTGTGCTAATACAGGGACTGAGATTTCCCCTAAGAGCTGCCAGAAATGGTCCAGCTCTGGAACAGGTGCCAGCAGCTTTTTTCCCTGCATAAATAGGTAAAACCTGAGATACCTGCAGTTAGCATCCTGGGAAAGGGGCAAGGCTGTTATGGCAAGCAAAAAGTGGATTTTTCATGCTGATGAGGGCTGTGTACACACAGGCCTGTTGAGACCAGCCTTCTTCTCAATGATGTAACAGAGATGTTGTCTTTCTCCTGCCACTTGAGGTTGTTGGTCACTCTGTTTGCTGTTCTAGGATGTCCTCTGACTGACCATGACACCCTTCTCATATCAGGAGGGTGTTGGGGGGTTGTTTTGCCTGCTTGGCCTTCCGTGGTATAAATTCATTGTGTTGTGTCACTTGAATTTCCCCACATTATGTTGGGTCTGTCAACTTCTGCTCTGCAGGAGCCACTGTGGGTTATTCTGCTCATCTTGCAGCCACGAACAGGTTTCATCAATCCTCCTTTCTCCTCTCTTCACCTTGCTGAGACCCAGTGTTCCCCTCTGACCTCTTGTAGGGAGTTGGTGCCAAACCACTGTTACCTACTATTCATCTTACCCACTTCTTTGGATGTTTCAGTTTGAACTCCATACCTGGAAGTGTTCAGGGCCAGGTTGGATGGGACCCTGAGCAACCTGGGCTAGTGAAAGTTGTCCCTGACCATGGCAGGGGTTTGGAACAAGATGAGCTTTAAGGTCCCTTCCCTCTCAAACCATTCCATGATTCACCTGGTAGAGTCAATGGAGAGACAGAGGCATTTCCAGAGACTCATCCCATGTCTCAGACAGCATTCCTGGGGTGAAATGAACACTGAGGCACGTGATGCATGGGACATCTTCATACAGAGGGTTTTAAAACTGGAGGGAAGCTTTGCCAATCCCGATGTGGTGGGTGATGGCCAACATTTTGAACAGGAGACTGACGCATCACTGAGGTTATTTGAGGACAATCCCAAACAGAGAGTGGATTATCCCACCTCTGCTTGGCCTGGGGTACTCGTGCCTCCCGCAGCAGGATCAGTCTCTGGCTGGCATCCAGGAGGAGATACAAGACTCGATGGCTGCAGGGTCGGAGCTGGTCTGGAGTGCCCAAGTTCACAGAGGACATGAATAGGAGGAGACACGACAGAAGCAGCAGAGATAATGAGAGCACAGATCAGACGAGAGTGGACGGTCACCTCTTCCTGCAGCAGGGAAAAGGGGGCACTGGGGACAGCTGAAAGGCAGCAGGATGAAAGGGGAGGAAAGCAAGGCCTTTGGAAACACAATCCCTGGTGACCCCGTGGAAGTTTCCTCAAGGCAGTGCGGAGGCATGGGCTGGGGGAGGAACTAAGGAGGGATTCGGCGCTTCTGGGGTCACTGAGGACATCTAAATTTAGCAAAAGGAAAAGGGTTTAGGAAGCAACATTTCAGGACGTGAGCCAGCCTTTAACCGTCAAGGGGCAGGAGGGCAACTCTCCATGCGAGTGAGCTGTTCTGGAGTTGCCTTGGTATGGATCTTCTCCCAGTGAAAGGTTTGGGAAAATGGATGCTCCTCTGGTCTAAAGTGGAAGAGCTCTCCTTGTGCCAGCTTGGACATGGACTATCCTGTATAGAAACTCAACACAAGCCTTGTGCCGGATTCCAGTGGGATTTGTTGGTACGAGACTTCCTTGTTATCCAGACCTATTGGAAACCTGTCCCCGAAGGGACTTATTTAACTTTGGTTTCTGCCCTTCCCAGTCACCAGCAGTTTTCTATTTCTTATGGAATGGTGATGCTGTGTCCAGGTGAGCTGGATCCTGGAGAATGGGGATGTGATACCCCTTGGAGGAAGGTCCCAGAGGAGCTCCCTAGCAAGGGAGCAGGTGCTGAGCATGTGAAAACTACCCCTTGCCCAGTGAAACCAAAATATTTTCCATGAGAAAAGAGCAAAGGATAGGACACTGGTGCGAACTCTCTTTCCAGTCTCCCCACTGCCCAGCTTTGGATTTTCATCTCTGGTCATTCCAGCTCTTAGTAGAGCACAGAGATGTCACATAAATGTGAGGACGCCATTCCTGGGTCAGACTTTTGTACTATGTTCACCATAGATGGAATAGTTCTCATCTGCCATATTGGACTGGTGGCACACTGGAGAAGCTGTTTAAGGAAGTGTCCTGAAATCCAGTGAGGAAAATGAATGGCAAAACGGTCTGTGCAGCCCTTTATTATTTATATACTGGCAATGTTCCATATTTTTCCATGTTCAAAGAGACAAATAAAGAGGGAAAATGAAGGAAAAAAGACACAAGTCATTCCCTCCTCTGATGGAGAATAATAAAGAGAGATCAAACATCAAAATACATCAGGAAACAATGGAAATCAGACCTGGGGTCTGATTCTGACCCCTTTTACTCTGACAGAAACAAATTAAATCAGATTAAAAAATAAGGGGGGGTGACTTTCAGGCCCTGTTGTTACGAAAGCAGGATCTGGCTTGATCTCTTTTGTGTATAAATGCATTTTCACTCTGTGTGCATCAAAATGAAAGCCTGTTCCTCGTCTCCTACGGAGCTTCAGGGAGGAATGTGCCACCCAAAGGGGAAAACAGGATAACAGGGTTCACAGCACAGGGGCCTGAGCAGCCAGCGAGGGATGGGGATGAACTGAAACGTGGCACTTGGCATTAAGCAAGAGCTGCCTCTGCACAGGGGCTGAGGGAAGGTTTCGTGTCATGCTCAATATTTGCCATTCCGCTCACCCAGGAGAAATGTTGGTATCTTCCCATTTTGTTTTAGTAGAGTCTTAAGGAGAATTAATGTCAAAAAAGAAATAGAGCACTGTTTAGGCATCATTTTCAGCATTAAAGCGACAGGCACCACAGGAAATACTCACGGAATGTGCTACAGCAACTGCATCCAAATTACGGGCAGCCAACAACCTGCAGCTGGATTTGTGATGAAAACTGTACCTACCCCTAGTGAAAAACCTCTCTCCTCAGCTGGACAACACGGAGGAGTAAGGCCAAAATGGGTGTATTGGTCATTTTAAGTATTCATTTGTGTGTATGTGATTTTTCTGTTAGACTGGTTGTAAAACCCTGCATAACTGCATAGCAGGAATAGGCCAGACAGACAGGGATGGCTTTCCCTGCACTGTTTTTGTTCCTGTTTAAAAGCAGCAATGGCAGTTTAAGGGGAGTCATTGCTTTGATTCTTTTGTGTGGATGGGGTTTTTTCCAAAGAGCTTCATTACAAATCTGAGGTGACCTTTTCTTTTTCTGGACCATGGGTAGGAACCAGAGGAGGAAAACCAAACCAGGATGAAATTCAGGGTGTCCCTGTGAGCTTCAGCAGCTTCCCTTGAACTCAGAGTGGTTCAGGCTCCTCTCTTCTGCTATCAGATCACTGCCTGCTTTATACTCAAGTCCACCCATGTTTCCATGATGCAAAGCAACAGCTCGTTTCCCTTTCTCAGAGAATCTTTTCCTTGGTCTGACATTCTCAGAAATTTAACTTTTATACACCTGCCTTATTTCCCACTGCTTTCTCATCTCTCTGCACCATTTCCTGTTGCACAGACTCTGTGCCACATGTGTTTATCATTGAAGAGGGATCATGAGCTCCCCTGAGAAAGGCAGAATTTTTTTGAGTCTCAGCTGGTATCATTTGAAATGCCCTGAGTGCCTTCCCTCACTCCAGCTTCCAGCTTGGAAATGTTCTTGTCCTCTGTATGCAAGTTTGTCACATCTGCCAGCTCCACATGGAGGTCTGGAATATCCTAAAGCATCTCAAACGTTGCTGGATTCCCACCTGTGATGGCTGCACTAAGCCTTGATCTCCCTTTGAGCAAAGAGGCATCGTTTAACCATGGACACCTTGGGGTGAGTCTCTACAGTAGGAGCTGAATCCTGTCTGAAATGCCTCGTCAAGCACACTGTGATGTGAAGGAGATCTATTCCCTGCTTTAGCTTGGATTGTGTACGAGATTGGGTAAATCCTTCAAATCTTGGTGCTTCATCTGTCAAATGGGACATTATAGAGCTCTGCCTCCCCGTGCCGAATGCGGGTTAGGAGATGTCTCACTGTAAGGACTTCGGGGCTCATCCCGAAAGGAATCTGGGGTACTATTTCTTGTGCTGTGTCATTCAAGACACAGGGATTGACTCCTCGGTGCTGACTTTGGCCTGTGAGTCACTCATGGCTTCCTAGGGCAGAGAGGGTTGAAGATAATCCCAGTCTATGCCAGTCTGATTCGTTATGGGCAGGTGGGATACAGATCCCAGAGCTGCACCCACAAGGAATCAGCCGCATAGGACCTGATTTTCTCCTGGCTCGAGAATGCCTACAGAGCATAGCGGGGATGTTCCACTCCCAAGACTGAGAACAGAGTGGGAGGAGTGGGAGGGGGCTTTTTTTGAAGTGACTTCAGTGTTTACCCAACCTCATCCCTTTGATAAACAAACCTTGGAGGGGAGTTGAAACCTACTCGTGCTCCACGAAGGTGCGTCAGTCACCACGTGCAAGAGTCAGAATCAAAATTAAAAATGACTGCTCATGTGAGCCAGCTTTCCAGGACCTTTTGTTTTAGTTATAATTGAAGAGATCTCTACAGTTGCTTAGAAATAAGGTCTGGAGAAGGTGGAAGGAAAAACAGAGAGTTTATCATAGTCTGTGAGAACTGTGAATTGTATGAAGATGTCATGGACTAGAAGTCACAGGGAAAGTTGGGAATGGAAAACTCGTGGTCAGGATGACAAAAGTGCTGTGTCATTTAGGTCTGTATGAAAGAGCCAGGGAATAATTTCTGTGGCAACACAGCAAGAAGTACTGGAAAAATCTTTACATCACTCTGTGGTTCCTGCTGACATCCACCTACAGATCTCCCTCCTTACACCCAGGTCCAGATCCTGCTCATCGCCAGGCTGCCAAAATTCACATTCAACACAAGAGCTGTGAACTTTTAAACAACAGCAAAAATATGGCAAAATGTCCAGAGATCCTTCATTGCCTCCCTCAGATCTTGGTGGAGGTGAGGAGACAATGAGCTGTTCTGTACGGGGGGACTCATCCCGCCTGACTGCTGGTGCTCGCACGTCCCCTGGCAAGGGATGGAGTCAGACACCTTGGGAGCATGAGTCAGCCCCTCCCTGTCCCACACACGGATCTCAGGACAGGCTGAATCACTTTCTGGGGGTGTCTGCCTCTCTCTGCTGGCTGGAGGAGACGTTCAGATGACTGTCAGCAGCCCGGGTGCCGTGCGAGTGACTCAACACACGCACTCTGAGCCAGCTCTGTGCAATTTACAGCAAAGGCTGTGATTAGTGGAGAGCTCTGCCCTGAAAACATTAGGTAAAACCTTTATGTGCAAACTGGGGGATTGTTTTGGGTGTATTTTATTCCTCTCTCTTTTCTAGAATAAATGAGCGCAACAGAAACATTTTTAAGCCAGGGTGACACATCTGTCTCCTGTGGGTTGAGTTTCCCTGTACAGGTACAGCTAATGCTATACAAGTTTCTAGTAAAACAGCACTAAAATAAGGCAATAAATGACATATTTTTTCCCTGCTAATCATGGAAAGTTTTTAAACTCAATAGCTAAGAGATAGTGCAACAAACAGTACTTATACACGTAACAAAACTTTGTGGCATTACTCATCCTTCCAAAACTGTTAATATAGTCTACCAAAAATGTAGCTCATCTTGTAGGTTAAAAATTAATCTAATCTACATCTGCTTGAGTATGAGGCTGTTCATATTTAGAAGCTTCCATTCGTTATGGGGAGAGACTGAGGGAGCTGGGCCTGTTTAGTCCGGAGAAGACCGAGAGGGCATCTCAATAACCCATATAAATACCTCCAAGGGGTGTCAGAGGATGGTGACAGACTCATTGCAGTGGTGCCCAGTGACAGGATGAGGAGCAATGGCCATAAAATAAACCACAAGAAGTTTCACCTCAACATGAGAAAGAACCTCTTTACATTGAGGGTGGTAGAGCATTGGAACAGCTGCCCAGGGAGGGTGTGGGCTTCCCTCTTTGGAGACATTCCAAACCCACCTGGATGTGTTCCTGTGCCACCTGCTCCAGGTGATCCCACCTTGGCAGAGTGATTGGGTGATCTCCAGGGCTTCCTTCCAACTCCAACCATTCTGGAGTCTGTGGTTGGAATCCCCAAGTCCTATGTGCAAGTGTTTCTTAGAGAGGACTTAGAATTTGGGGGAAATTTCTTAAAGCTTAAAGAATTTAGGTGATTTTCTTAAAGCTGGTGGCCTAAAGCTTCTCTCTTGGATAAGGCCACTGCTCTCACTGGTTTTTGGTTTGTTGCTTTTTAAAATTCAGCCTGAAATTCTAATGGACATTTGAGCCCAAAGACAAGGAGTTTAGAGGGAGGCTCTAGAGTTGATGAAAAGGGGTACTTTTGGTGGACTTTGCAGGCTGTGAGAATTCCAATAAGGGCAGAGCTGGAGTCTGCCATCCTTCCTGGCCTTCTTCTCCAACACCTCTCCTCCAGACACGGATAGGTCGGAAGGAGGAAAATCTAACCCTGCCACACTGTGGGGCGGGCTCCTCAAAACCAAGATAAATTCTATAGAGTGAGGTCTGAGGAGCCAGTGGACCTTATTTGCATTCCCATGGAAGCCAGGTACCTGTGGGCAGAGCGAAAACAGGAGAAAAAGAAATTAAGGTTTTTCAGGCATTTTAGCTTTTCAACTCTAAGCAGCTGCAGCAAGATGTTCCTTGGATTTTCTTAAAGAAGTAAAAGCCAAATAAGATCTGGACCTATCTCCCAGTTACACATCAGAGATAGAGGGGCATTTCGTATTGTTTGTTTTGCTTAGAACCATTAGCAGTTTTTCCTTTGGACTTTAAAGGTGATGCTCCCAGATAAATCTTTGGCTAAGGCCCAATCCAACCATAGCTACCAAATTACTGAGCTTCCCAAATATGGATTTTCTTCCATCATCTGTTTCCTCACCTGCAGAACAGTTGTCCAGTGAGCGGCAGTGGGAGCAAAGGAATAAGATGCCAGCAGCTCTTTCTTCTCCCAGGAATCTCTCAATTAATTTTTATTGTGATGCTTTGCTCCATGAGTCGTTCAATCTACCCTTGTGATAATCAATGGAATTATATTTTTTAAAGCCTCCAAAGTGTGCTGGGGCCACTATTTTATCTTCTGGAGGAAGTAAGTGTTGGTTGGGATGGAGAATAAGACCAGGCCCCTCTGGAATATCATGGAGTGTTCTGCCCTTTGTCGGGGTGCAGGGGGACGTGTTGGGAGCTGAAGGTGACCCTGGTGCAGGCTGTGCTCTCTCTGACATGACTGTGACTTGGATTTGTGCTCCAACGAGGAGACAATGCTGGAGATGAGCTACCTCCAATGCAGGTCTTGTGTCCATCCTGGAAACAGGGCAGGGGATTTGCTGGAGAGGTCAGATTCTTTGTTTTGGGACTATTTCAAGAGTATTAATGAGTCTTGATGCTCCCTGGATTTACATGTTTATCTGCATGGGACCAAAAACTTATTTTTCCCAAAGGCAAATGCAAATGGGGATTCCTGAGTAAGGCAGAATCAATGGGTCTGTTGCTTAAATAAAAGTATTTTAGAATAAAAAAGAATCCGTGCAGTTGCAGGGAATACAAGTGTCCTGCTTTTTCCAGGGTGCATTCCAAGAGAGATTCCTCTCTCCAAAAAAGTAACTTTCACACTTGGACTGCAGCATTTAGATGGGATCTGGATTTCCAGCTCTCAAATGTGGATCCATTCAGGATGAACACAGAGGCTGTTCCCTGTAAGAAGAGCTGGGGTGGGGTGGCCAAACCAGTAGCCCAGGAAGATAAGGACAAGGAGTCAGAGAGCTCCTGAATACAGCACCATTTCCAATTCCCACACTGATATCTCTGTATTTCTCTCCTCCAGACTGTAAAGACAACCTGACGTGAGTTGATCCTTCAGGCTCCTGAGCCTGCCCCAGATGCAATAATTTAGTGAGCAGATGATGTTTTCCACCAAAGCTCCTGTCTAACTCAGTGGATCTGTGTGTCTTCCGGCAGGTGTGTCCTCTGTGGCCTCCCTGATGTCCCTGGCTTGGGTGCTAGCCTCCTATCACAAGCTTCTTCGGGACTCTAGGGACGACAAGAAGAGTATGAGCTACAGAGGGGCCCTCATCCATGTCTTCTGGCGCTTCTTCACCATCTCATCCCGAGTTCTTTCTTTTGCTCTCTTTGCTTCCATCTTCCAGCTCTACTTTGGGATCTTTGTAGTGGTCCATTGGTGTGCCATGGCTTTCTGGATCATCCATGGTGGGACAGATTTCTGCATGTCTAAGTGGGAGGAGATCCTCTTCAACATGGTGGTAGGGATTGTGTACATTTTCTGCTGGTTTAATGTCAAGGAAGGGCGGACTCGATACCGAATGTTTGCGTATTACACGGTGGTCCTGACGGAGAACGCTGCCTTGACGCTCCTTTGGTATTTTTACAGAGATCCTGAGACCACTGACGCCTATGCCGTGCCAGCACTGTGTTGTGTCTTTCTTAGCTTTGCTGCTGGGATAGCTTTGATGCTGTTATATTATGGTGTGCTGCATCCCACGGGGCCAAGAGCTAAGATCTTTGCCAGCTCCTGTTGCGCCGAGCTGCTCTGGGGCATTCCTTTGCCCCCCGATGTTGAGCCCATGGCACCCCAAACCCCTGGGTACCGGGGGGCCCAGGCTACGCCCACCAGAGCGGTCACGGAGCAACAGGAGGAACTCACAGCTGACACTTGTTTGCCCGTTTTCCAGGTGAGAGCAATGGTACCATCTACTCCATCTGGGCGACCCTACCCCCCCGAGGGGCCTCTCATTAAGATTGACATCCCAAGAAAAAGATATCCTGCCTGGGATGCTCATTTTGTAGACAGGAGGTTAAGAAGAACTATCAACATCCTCCAATATGTCACCCCCACAGCTGTAGGTATTAGGTATAGAGATGGACCTCTCTTATATGAGTTGCTACAATATGAATCTTCACTTTAAAGCTCCTTAAAGCAAAAGTAAAAGAGGGGACCTTATTTTTGTTTACGGTAAACACAGATCATGAAACAAACACAAACCTTCAGATAAGCTTTCTTTCTGGTTGCTGTATGTATAAAAAAAAAAAAGATATTCTCTATGTTTTGTAAGTAAAAACAAAAAGAAAAACTTTTCTTTTGTTTTTTACACACAAGAAACAGTATTTCAACTTCCACACCTAGGATTCACAGGTGGAGAAGGAGGCATCTCCACATCAGTTTTATACCGTACACCAAGTGTAGAACATTATTTATGGGATTGGTGCTGATTGAAAAATAAAAAAAAAAAACAAACAAACAAACCTACAACTGCATTATGCCCTTAGGTGCTGAGTTTCATTAAGTACTGTCACCTTTCTCATGCAAAACTCTTTGATGATTATATGCCAGGAAAAAAAAAGAAAAACCAACCATCCAACTGAAATGCAAACCTTAAAATTAAAAAAAAAAAAATTAACAACAACAAGAAAAAGAGAGAAATGGATGAAAAAAAAAAAATCCTGTTGCTCTTATTGAATTTAGCAGAAAAAACCCTCCAAATGTCTAAAGATACGAAAGCAAAGATAAGAATGCAAAGCCTAGACAACCCAAATGGAGTTTGATTTTTCCAACAGCTGAAAGACAAAATCAGGTCTGTAAGATAATTTGGCAAGGAATTTATAACACCATTGGGCCAAGCCTTGACCAAGTCGTGTTATAAAGGTGATCCCACCCTGAAACCGTTTTCCTCGTGGAAATGGACCCTGTACAAAGGTGGGATTGTACCAGATCAGTGTGAAAATACAGGATCTGATCTTGTTCCCAACAACTGCTCGTGCTAAAGCCCCACTGTCTCCAGTGGAGCAAATACCAACAGTCTGAGCCCAGAATAAGGCCTGCCACCTTGACTTCTGGAAAATGAGAAATTATCAAAATTATAAACCAAAAACATGATTCGAAAGTACATTTCCACATATCTAATAATTATTTCAGTAATAATAAAACTCAGCATGGTAGCAAAAAGCGAGTCAATTTAAAGGCACAATACTTGATCAGTGACTGGCAAAATAATTTGACCTACTGTATCATTTTAAGGCTGTGAAAGGCATACATGTATTATTTGTAATCTCGTGTAAGACCTGTCATGTCTCATTCAGTGCGAGCCTTAAAGTGATTGTAAAGCATCCTTCGTTCCATTTTGGGGATTTTTGGGTTTTGATTTTTTGTTTTGTTTCTGTTTTGTTTTTAAGGAAAACAAAACATGAAAAGTCGGGATTTAAAAAAACACAAAAACACAAAAACAAACAACAACAAAACAACCAACAAAACTTCTTCAAACGGTAATAACCTGTAAAACTGACTCACGTCTAGAGATGATTTGGTGCTTTGTATTTTTGTTGATGTTGTTGTTGTGATTTAGCTGAGAAAATTCTTCGACTCGGTTACATGTGGGGAACTGCTGATAAAAACTGTCTCGTGTCACCCTCTACTGTAAGTACATGGCGAGAAACAACAACCAGAGGAAATCCAAGAGCGTAGCGAGAGCGCCGTGGTTTAGCTTAGCCTTCCACCGCCAGGAGATGCTGCCACCTCCGATGCTGGCAAAGCCCAGACGGTCCTGCTGAGGGCTGTGGGGTTGTCTTGACATTTCCAAATAACCCGCTCGGTGTCTGAACATTCTCATCTCTCTCGGATTCTGTTTCTGTGCTGGAATCTCTTGGGTTTTTTTCGAGTTAAATCACCGGGTTTGCGTCTATCCAACACCCTTTTTCCATTTTGAGAGTATTGCTCCTTTAAAGGAATATTCCCGTTTCAGGGCATCTTTTCAATCCCACCATCCCTCTACTTGGGAGGGGAAAAACAACAACAACAAAATGAGATATTTTTAAGTGAATGCTGTAGTATTTTCTGTGTGTAATTGCAATTTTTTATTCCAGAAATACTGTAACTGTCTAGGGTGCAAAACTCCCATGCTGACCTATTCTGAAGAGAAGATCAGCATGGGGGGAATATTTTTTAATTATTATTATGATTTTTTTTTTAATTTCAGGAATCAGTTGGTTTTTTTAATTATGATAGTATTTAAAGAAACTAGTACCAATTTTATATAACAGTTTAAAGAAGCTGAATGCTTTCTTCGCCTGAATATACCTGAAGAGAAACATTTTTTTCAATCAGTGATCCTTTGCAGTGTTCTGAGAAAACGTTGGGATTTCTTCAGTTGTTTCATTTTGTTTTGTAAAGGAAACTTTTAACTGGTGTCTGTCCCTTTCAAGGAGGGCAGGACTCCTTCACGCCAAACTATAGACACACGGCAAAGTTTATACAAAGCCAAATTGTCACTGGTACTGTAATTCCCAGTCAAACTCCATTTCAGGCAGATGTTTCTGGGCTCTGATTACAACCAATGTGATGGTCACATTTTCATGCAAAGGGAGGGATTTGGTCTTGTCATCCCCTGTCTAACTCCCCCATCCCTTGTTTGCTGTGCACATAAATACATACATATATATATATATACATACGTGAACAGATATATATTTGTGAAAAGCTTTCATTTCCCTTCTCCATTGTCTGTGCCCCACAGCCAGTCCCTTCTCAAGTGTCCTACTAAAATTTCACCCTCTTTCTCCCCTGATCAGTGTGCTGTCTCTATAAAAAGAGGTAATTTGTGAAGTGAACTCGCTGTCCCCACTGAGTCCTAAAAACATGGAGGTGCCCATCCTCCAGCAACAAGCCTGCATTTCTCCTTCCAGGAGTTTCTTTTGACTTGACTTTAATGTTAATGTAGACTTACCTTGATTCAATTCCCCATGTAAAGGCTCTCCTTGGTCCTTGCGTGAAGAGCTCTCTTCCACATATCTCCATTTCTGTGGCACAAGCATGAGAAAGGAATGGATGGCAAACAGCCTTGCTGTTCCTCGGGAACCATTTTTCCAGGAGGTGGCATTCTCGTTTTCAAAAGCACCGTGAGAAGGTCCTGCTCCCCAAACTTGTCAGCCTTGGGGTCTGGAGATGTGGTGCTGATCACCGGCCCCATTGAACAGCCGGGCCCTTCCCACCAGGACACTGACAACGAGCCAAGGCACAGTCACCAGGTGCTAGGAGGAGGAGACCCTTCAGTGTTGCCTCTCATGAGCAACTCCAGCCTGCCTTCCCTCAGGAACGGGATCTTACTCCACACCACCACACCAACAGCCGTCGCCTCCGCCCCGTGCTGGGAGCGGAGGGGCAAAACACTCTGGAAGTGTCCTTACTTCTCAATGCAGTGCTAACTTCTCACAACCAAACCAGCTTAACCAAGGGCTTGACACGTCCCTGTTCCAAAGTCCTCCTCCTTCGTGGCTCGTAGTGTGGATAACAACAAAGGCAGGTGCCTCCATTGCGAGTTAAGACTGTTTCATTACTTGCATAAACTTTCTGCCTCTGCTTCTCCTTTCTTTGAATGATATCCACTGGCATCTTTGTTTAGCAAAGGATTTCCAGGGAGAGCCTGCGTCGTCCCTGAAGAACTATTTCTTTTTCCAGGACTTCATTACAGCCTTAACATAAAGCACGTGCTCTGCCACTACTCCCAACGCGTTCCTGGTGGACACTTTGGGGTGGTGACCATTTCCTTTTGAGATTACCTGTGATCTTGTTGCCAAACAGCGCCTTTCGCCAAGCCAAAAGCTGGAGGTAGAAAACTACCCCAGCTCTCTATTGGTACTAATCCCAATGCTGAGTCTCATCCTCTCCTCCTGTTACATTTTTTCGCCCTTTGATTTTTTTGTGTGCACTTTTGCAGGATGGTCAGTGACTCGTTATGGTTTCACTTGGATTTTAACTCCTCAGCTTTTCCTCGATACCTTTTTTATACCATATCCCACCTTCTGGCCAGAAGATACTGCATGAGGAGCTTTTCAAACCACCACGGAGAAGGTTGAGCCCATATTTATTCACATCACAAGATCAATGGGCAACTTTTCGGGCACATTTGTGCTGCTGGATTCACCCTGGGATCATCTAAACCAGCCAACTGTGCCATGCCGGGGCAATGCCGAGGCACGAGGGCTCTACCATCCCGACTGTTATTGTTCAAACCTTCCCTGGCATGGTTTTGATCCACTCCAAGGAGCCCTGGGCTCAGGCACAGCTTGCCCAGGCTTTGGCACTGGCCAGAGACCATCCCCAGCCAGCAGTTTGGATGCAGCTGCTCCATATCAGGGGTGGAAGATTTTAGGAGTCAGGATGGGACCAGCACTACTCAGTTGGCTTCATGGCCAGAATGGATCCTGGAAGTGCTTAATTTCCTGATAAAGGTGTAACTCCATGCCACAGACCAGGATTCAGGACGTGGTGGAGTACGTCAGCTCCGATCTGGCATTTTTCTGTTTTCTGCCTGATTCAATGGACAAGTTGTTTTTCAGTTCACTTTGTTCCTTTTGCTGAGGTTGTTTTGCAAACAGCGTCACTTTTATGGCTCGGACGTCAACCCATCCATCCCTCCATCCATGTCAGATGGGTGGCATGTTTACTGTGATAGTGTTACACATCCATAGGCAGCTAATTCAGAGACAGGAATCATTCAGACCAGACCAAATCAACAGTGGAAACACAGGAATTACAAGGTCTCTGCCCATGCCCTTGTCATGCTTTGCCACCCACACAAGGCATTTTTCAATCCAACCTGCAGCAAATCCAACCTGAACTGCAGAAGAGGAACCAATGGTGAATAATTACCAGTAAAAAGTGCAAGTCAGACACCCATTTCAAGTGTAAATATATATATTTTCAGTGTTTGGGATTGGAGCTAATTCTCTGCTTCACCTCTGCTGTCCTTTTGTGCACCTGCCAAAAGTCAGCAGTCATTTGCATGTATTTTTATTTAAAGCTGACTGGATGAAACGGCAAAATTAATTCCAAGCTTTTGTGAATGGTCCACTAAAACCTGGCTCATGAGAGGGGCATTGCTATTGACTTTCAGAGTGCAATCACCCTGTGCTCTTCAGATATATTTTTGTACACACAAGATTCACTTCACAATTTATCCCACCCCTGGCCCCTGCATGTCACACCTGTCACCCACACACCTGCAGCATGACTAAACCTCCTGAAGAAAATGTGGTCTGAGGTTAGTCCAGCACGATTTCATTGAAGCTCAGAGGTGCTTTGAAAAGGAAAACTTACTACTGTGCATTTGCAAAACCTTTTAGTGCCTGCTTGCTGGGCAGCTTGGGCAGGAGACAATTTGGAAGCTGCCGGAGTCAGTGGAAAATTGTGGAGACAGGCTTTCCTAGGATTTTTCCTTCTTTTACTGGGTTTGCTTTTCTCTGGGTTCTGTTCAGATCGAATGTGGTCCTGCAAAAGAAAACCCACCAGAAAACAAAAACCCAAATAACCGTGACAAAGTAAGGTCTATGCCAATCCCCACAGAAGCTGAGGTGGCTGATTTAGGACGATAGGGATGATGTGAACTCCGTTGTGGACCCTTTGCTTGCTGGAGCTTGCATGCTGTTCTTTTGGCAGTTGTCTCAAGCCCTGGGGGCTTTAGGGATGGTGCTTTCCCAGGGTTATGATTGCTGGTTTTATTTTTCCTTGGAGCTCAGGTGTATTCTGGTGCAGAGAATCTCAGCCTGGTTTGAACGAGGAGATTTGAGGCTATCCCAAATAGACGTGGGCAAACCTTTCACTGTGTGCAGAACGCATTTCCAGACCTTTGGGTACCGCTAGAGATTGTTGCAATCCACTTAATTCTCCATGAGCACGTTCAGAATCGCTTCATTGTTCTGTTGTGTTTGAACTTGGGAATAACGGTGTGGTGACTCTTTCCTGTCGAGGTGTGATGTGGAGAAAGGGAGGAGCCTTCCTGCTGTGCCGGATATTGCCTGTGTTCAACCCTTGCTCCTTACTTGAAGCTCAGACAGTGAGATAATGAGAAAAATGGGAAAATGAGATGACGGATCGCTGCATATGTTCCATTGGCTCTTCGCTGATGAGGAGGGAGGCAATTGGTGACAATTAAAATAAATCTGCATAAACCATCTGGACCTCAGTGTTTATTCAGACATGCACAAAACCCAATTGGAAAGTGACCTTGTGGATAAAACAATGTGGATATCACTTCCTGTTGTATACTTAAAACCTAAAAACCAAACCAAAAAAACCCAAGCCCTGCAAACAGAAAAAAATTATTTGAGAGCATAAACCTTCCTGTGCCCTCCCCATTCCTTTGGGACACATGCAGCAAGGCAACTGTTTGAAAGCCAGGCACTTTGTAATCCACGGAGTTAATTGGATTTGTGCAATGCTGTGTTTGTCAGATGGTCTCTTACAGCGAGCGTAGAAAGTGGCCACGGTCTAAAAGTCATTGCAGATTTTTGGGTGACAGTACTCCTGGGTTTCGACCCCAGCTCTGCCACGAAGTTGCTGTGTAACCTTGGGCAAGTGATTTAACCTTTCTGTGCCTACAGATTACCCATCTGTACATGGGTATAATAATATTTACCTACCTCACAGGGGTGTTGTGAGGCTTAAGTTAATGCGTGTGAGAGGTGCTAGAAGTGCGCCGTAAAAATTTCATTCTTGCTGGGTTTGTGCTGTTCTGGGGGAAGAGAAGTGAAGGGGTGGGTTACAACATGCAGAAGGAAAACCTGATGGTGCATGTCTTGAGAAAGTGATTTGAAGTCTTTTCTCTCCTCAAAAGCAAGGAATGGAGAAAATTGTTGTGCACCAACTGAACAGCCTTGCTTTCCTGGTCAAATGTAACAGCACTATTTGCAATATTATTTTCTTACACAACAGGTGACCTTTCCCTTTTCCTTGCTGTTTCCGAAAACTTGAAACTAAAGATGACAAAAGTATTTCTGAACCGAACAGATTACTGATGAATACTTGAATTTCTTTAAAAGTTGCTCTCATCAGCCACGGTTAAATGTGCACTAATCTTTCAGTCATCAGCTTCCATCTGAATACAGTGAAAAATTTGCTCACGCTGTTTTGGAATAGCCTGGACCTTATCTGGGAGGCTGGTATTGCTGAGGACTCTTGTAGGCATGGGAAAACTAGTGTCTCAACTGATAAACACGTGAAAAAAAATCTTTTTTTTTCTTTCTGTTTTTGCCTTTTAAGTTCCTTGACTGCCTAAGACAGCACAATAATTGCAGTTTACTTGGTTGTACAGTAGCTTTTTATTTTTTTTGGTTTTTGGACTGTTTCCTTACGCAAAGGGCGAAGGTGGGATGTGAAAGGATAAAACAGACCCAACGCTGCTCCCGTGCAACTCTTCCCGAAGTCCCTGCTTTCCTGGAGAAAAAACCTGTGCCACATCTAGAGAGACCAGACCAGGCTGCCTTTACCATCCTCCTGCAGGCAAAACTTCCCTTGCCACCTGTGGGAGTTTTGGCTGTTGGTTCCGTGTCCATTGAGGTGGATTCATCCCCGGTTGAGCCCCAAGCCACTCGGGTGAAAGCCGGGATAAATTTCTTTAGAACAAGGGAAGGGATCCAGTTCATTGCTCCAAATGTCACCACTGGTCAGACGATTCAGAAGGGAAAAACATGTGATAGAAATCCTGGGGTTCAGGGGGGGATTTGTGTTTTTATTGTCTAAGTGTCCTGACCATTATATGATGTCTCTTGTGGGAATGCAATGCCAGGCAGGACTCCCTGCTCCCTTTTAGAGAAGCTTTGTGAAGGCTGCTCGCGCACTCCTTACTCAGGCAAAACTCCTGGGTTTTGTTGTTGGGTCTCTTTTTCTCTCCTGAGTAAGGACTGTGGAATCTGGTCTGTTTGGGATCACTGGGGGGTGTTTCAGGTGGCCACTGTCTTCTCCAGCCTTGCATGAAGCAAGAAGGAAGCTCTGGCTTGGTCTGCCACGTACCTTCCCTGTCCCTTCTCTGTATCCACCATGGGGAGGGAGTTCAAAATCTTCTGGCTACAGAGGCCAGGCTCTTCCACCTGAATTTCCAGGCAGCTGCACATCTTCCTACTGGGGCAGAGCAAATTTAGAAGCCCCACTCCTGCAGATGGGCTGTCGCTCATCCGCATCGGCTTTGGGTCTGCTCCTTCCCCGTCCTTCTCCCCAGCCATCTCTTTGCCCTGTTTTAAGCACTCAGCTCGGTGCTTCTGGGTTCTTTTTACTGCTTCTGTTCCAAAATTTAAAAAAAAAAAAAAAAAAAAAAGATTGAAGTTGGGAAAAAAACAGCAATGTAACTCCTTCGGTGCTATGCTAACTGCTTTGTTTGACCCAACCAAATGCTGGCCAACAAATGGATATTCCCTCTTTGTCCTAAAAAGCACCACACATCTGTGTCTTGAACAGGGATGGACTGAGAGGGCTGAGAGAGGGCAAGTGTGGTTTTGAAAGCAATTAAAGTCTCGTGTATGTGGTAGAGAAAAAAGATGTAGGTGCAGACTGCTTTCAAAGCTCGTTGTCGCCCACCTTGTGGAGTTAAATAGGATATAGCCTATAAGGTACTGAGGGCATTATATATATATATATATATATATATTATAAAAAAAAGAAAGAAAGTTCAC
This sequence comes from Callaeas wilsoni, assembly GCA_013398955.1. Lineage (NCBI taxonomy): Eukaryota > Metazoa > Chordata > Aves > Passeriformes > Callaeidae > Callaeas > Callaeas wilsoni. The sequence goes on from VWPU01007042.1 coordinate 175,278, forward strand.
TTTATTGATAAATCACCCTTTAATTCTCCTGAAATTGTGCTGTTTAACAGGGAAACCACCTGGCTGTGCTTGCACCCAGTTGTTTTGGTATGACCCACTTCAGCAGCAAGAGTAAAAATGCAGGAAGAGAGAGAATTCCTCCTACTATATATTAAGCCTGAAGTGAAGTGGGTGCCTATGAATTTTCAGGATTAAAGGGACTAATCAACATGTATGTCTGAGTCTATATCCCCCGTCCCGTGGAAATATAGGTGAGCATACATGCCATGTTACTGCAGCAGTATATATGTTTTAATATATATGAACACATTGTGAATTCCAAAGGGCTTTTTCGAGATGAGGAAGGTCGTTCCTGGTGAGAGGTGCTAGCAATTTGGGATTTGCAGGCAGGGTTGAAATAAACATTCCTTTTTTTCCTTTTTTTGCTTTTATTCTTTTTTTTTTTAATTAAAAGACCATTAGAAGCTTTAGGTCCTTCTGAGAAAATGCTGTCCCACCTGATCTTCCACTTCTTAAGAAATCCGGAAGCCAAAATCAGACCAAACATGAGGACCAAACGCAGCGTCAGGGTAAATCAGTAGAGTTCCACTGATGGCCAGGTGCCTCTTTACACTATCTATGCTAAAAACAGTCACTTCTACTGGTGTTGGGGACCCCAAACGGGGCCCTATTGGTCGTTTTTCTTCACCTGTGGTGACATATTTCATGTTTGAGCTTGTAGAGTTTGTCAAAACCCAGGCAAAACTTGGGCAAAAGCAGGAGTATCTTTCCAAGAGGAGCCATCTGAGTGTAGCCTACCCCTGATCTCTGTGAGGGCTTTGTAGTCCCTGGTTTTAGCTGAGGAAGAGATGGTTTCTCCTTTCACCAGTATCAGCACTGCAATGAGAAAACCCCTGTCAACACACGCAGCAAATGGGGCCCTCCTTTGCAGGGATTAAACCCTCCAAATCTGATTTCAAGCCCTTAAAATTCAAATGCCAAATGCCACTTGAAGGGAATGATTATTGTTTTGCCTCCAGATGTCGTTCCCGTTCATCAGTCACAAGGACAAGCAGCTCATATTTTCCTTTCTAGCTGTATTTACCAATAAAACTCGCTGCCAGTGCCAGAACCTCCTCCCCTCAGCCCCAGCTGAACGCCACCTGCACGCCGCCCCCGCCTTTCCTCCGCTTCTTCCACTCTAAAAGCAAACACTGTTCCTTCCCAACTAGGGAAGATCCAGGACAAACGCCAGCTGATTACACCTGCAATCTGTTCGCTTGAGAGCTTGGTTTCAGTTTCTGAGGGCACGCGAGTATACGTAGGGACACACGCCCGCAGGAATTTCAGCAGCCTGAAGCTGAAGCGTCTTGACTTCAGCTGGGTGATTCTTGAGGTTGCCCCATGTGAGGCCAGGAGTTGAACTTCCATGATCCTTGTGGGTCCCTTCCAACTCAGGATATTCTGTGATTCTATGAGCTGACACTGTGGGAGAAGCTAGAGACCAAGTGTTCCCTCAAATTACTTCAATTTCACACCATTTCCACATAACCTTTTTTTTTTCAATAATTATTGAAATATAGGTATCAGTCAACAAATTCATGATGGATAAGTAGTAGGGAAAGTGGACTGGTTTGCACTTACCCATAGACTTCCCAGAACTACTCGAGCAATTAAACAAGCCTTAAATGGGATGTAATTGCAGTCATTTGGAGGAGACCTGTGATGTGTATTTTCTGAAGAAGCGTCTAAATAGGTATCGCAGCCAAATCCCTTTGTCTCCTATGTTTGCTGTGGAGGGAGAGTGAGAGGGAAGAATTTTTACCTTGAACATCAAAGTTTTCCATTAGCTGCAAGAAGTGCCGCCTCCCAAAATGGATCTAAAACTTGAGGGTTTTTTTTTTTGTGGAAAATATTTCCCTATCAGAAAAAAACCCAATTATTCTGGCTACTGTTTCTGTTTTGCAAACTTTTACCATTCCAGCCTTTCGTTCCAATGAGGAATGGGAATTAGTTTTACTCAGGGAAGGACTATTTCACATCTTGGTCTGGTGACTCCTGTCAGTCCTGGGCCAAGTTCAGACCATTCCGCTAAACCTGATGTGGCCACCCAGTACGAAACCAGTATGAGATAACAGATGGGATGAGGTTCTTGCCTGGTTTTTTTGTGTGTTCCTTGTTCCAGACTAATAGGGATGTGCTGGGGAATCTGACAGCATGCTCCATGGTGGAGCTTTTCCCCTAAAACCAGGATTATCACAGAAAGACTCTATATTTTCGAGGCTTTGAATGACTTTCTGATTACAAGGAACTGTCATTCCTGTGGTGTGAATATTTTTGGATTTATTTTGAAAATCATGGTGCCTGAAGATCCACGTCCTCTCTCCATCTCTGCCATGGGCTGTTGGTTGGGAAAGCCAAGGGGATTTTAGGGTTGTGTCTGCTGGCAGGTATAAGATGTTCCCTTAGTGCCACTGGCCTGTTTTCCAGGGCATGTGATATGGGAATGGTCAGTCTGTTGCCACCTCCATCCCTGGATCTCTGCCACTCTTACCCCAGGTGTTGCAATGTGCATTTAAAGATCTTTGTCAATCCTACTTCTTGCAAAACTCTTCCGATAGAAAGGAATCGTAAAAGTCCATAGAAACCTCCCAAATGAGCTGTCATCCTAGGAGCATCTTTGATTAGTGAATTTTGATAGTACTGGAAAATTGGCACAGCCACAGAGAATAGCACAATTTAAATACTTCTATTGCAGAAGTGCCACTTTTCCCATAAACATTGAAATTCGACTAATCACTACTGAAACTTGTTAGCACTCAAAACCTGGAAAACACTCTTGCACTTGATTCCTCAGATAAACTTTATTTGAGGAGAACAAGTTCCCCAATCACTACAAAGTGGTGAAAATAAGTTGTTAGGGCTTAACCTGGGAGTTTTGGGGGTTTTTTGCTCTGTGCTTCATCTGTAAACTGGGAGGGGTAAAGGTTCCCTCACAAGGGTGATGGGAGGATTATTAGGCAATGTTGGTGAACTGCTTCCAGACCTTAACATCAAAAGTGCTGTGGCACCATGGTGGTGGTGGGCAGAGCAGGACAAATCCATTGTGTCACCTTCCCCCACAGACACAAGCAGGCGGGTTGATCTGAAATGCCACAATAAGATTTTGGGAAGTGTTTTTCTCCTTCTCCTGAAATGTCCCATACTCCCTTATGGAAAGCATTCAGGGAAGTCAACTGAGAAACCAGGGATTTATCACAGTCCTGTTGGGCCATGGAGTTGGTGACAGCAGGGATGGAAAGAGCACGTGGGTCCTCAGGTGCATTCCCAAGAGTTCATACCACAGACATCCCTGTGTCTTATTCTCCCACCCTAAATCCTGTCTGGCTGAAAAAATTCCAAAGAAGAATTCTGCTCACCCCAGACCCTCTCAATCAGGTGCATCAGCCAGGAATAATGGCCTAAGCTTTCCCAGTAAAAAGTACATTTTTTGTTAAGTAAACTTGAAACTTAGTCATGCCCATGCCTTGAATTTGCCTTATAAACCAAACTCAGCCCATTCTGAACCCAGATCCTTCGTCTGAAGTTGTCCTTCCAGTGCCGTTCTGATCCAGTGTGGCTTGCAGGTGAAAATGCCCATCCGTCCAAGTTAGGATCAAGGATTTTCAGTTCATCTGGAAGAGGTTAGCTCCTTCCTAGGTCACTTCTGCACTTGAACCAGCCTTCCTGAGATTCTAGAAAGACTGGGATCCAAATTAGGTGCCCAAAAGTTGATCTGAATGAACAAGGGAAACTACATCAAGTCCTGCTGCAGGCAACTCTGTTTGCCCCCCACAGTGGTGACCCAACACCATTCCTGGCTTCTGCCAGGAAGCCACACACATGGTGCTTGGGTGACACAGGGCTGCCACCAACCCCTGCTCTGAGCTGGCCAGAAGTGGCTGGAGGCAGACCTGCCCCTCCTCTATGTCCAGTGAGTGAATTTCCACCAAATTCGTCGGCGTTGTCCTTGACTCGGTGTGATGCCGCCAACAGCAGGGGCAGGCTGCCTGTCAGCAGCTGTCGGAAGAGCTCGGGATTTTCAGATGGGATGGGCTGACAGGTGTCAACACGATGCAAAACCTGTGCTCTTAACTTGGCATAGAGTGCCTGCGAGTCTCTTTTACTTTTTCGATCACCAAGTAATGACCTTACGCACGGGGAGCCCGTTGGTGATGGGCAGTATCTGCAGCAACTTCTCATTTCACAGGAGGGCTCTGAGGATGTGCTCTGACTTATTCCCAGCTCTTCCTCTATTTTCTCCATCTTGGAGGGCAACGTGCTTGAGTCTGAGTTTATGAGCAGAAGAAATAGAGCAAGGGCCAACACAAAAGTTTAGCGCAGTGGAAATGTTGATTGAGTAAGAAGGGAATGAGAAGCATGGGCTAAGACCTCGGAAAACCAGATGGGTGCAGGTTTCATTTCTGCCTCAGCCTGGCAGGACTTCTGCCAACCCATCAAAATTGTTGTCTGTGTCCAGGACAATTCATTCTGGGCTCCTGGGGAGTGACAGATTGAGATATCCAGGGCAGGGCTCTGCAGAGGAATGAGATCAGACTCGCTGAGCGCCTTCGACTTTTCCCCTGGTTTAGTGGGATCCAGCACATCCCAGGAGGCAGCCCACGGCAGGCTGTGCCTTCTTTGTGTTAGATTATTCCTTGAGCGCTCAAAGTTCAATCCTGGTTTTCTTCCATCGGTGCAAGCATGTTGAACACAGCACGAAGAGGCCGTTTAAATTTAGGAAGGCTGTTAAAAAGTGTCCAAAGTGCTACATAAGAACTCGCAAAATCTAAATGCCCCTTAAAAGACCAAACTCTGGTCTCAATTTCACCATCAGCCACTCTGCGTAATCCCCAGTATTTTTTTCTGGGAAAACCCTGATTTTTCTGCTATCAGCAAGGCCGGAATTTGGCCTGGCCCCACCTGCCCTCATTAACTCCACCAATTTCTTTATTTTTGTTGACGATGGCTATGTTAGGGCAGCAACATTTCAACTCTCAAAGCCTCGTGGTGCCTTTTCTTGTGGTGCTCACCCTTCACAGGACTTCAGTCAAGGCAACCACTTGCATCCAGCAGCAACGCCAGTACTTTTCCTCTGTATTAGGTGCCAGTGCAGTAACAGACTTTAATGTATACTTATATAAATATAGATAGATATATTGCTATAGTTATTATTATATATATATAATTGAGGTTCTGATGCCGCTGTCTGGGGAATGGACCATTCCTCTGCAGGATTAACACTGCTCAAGTGAAACCAACAGTTCAACGTCCTTTAAACCATTACAACCTTGGCAAGGAGCTTCTCTTTCCCATGTTTTTTTTTTTTTTTCCCAGTTTTCTTCTCCCCTTCCGATTCCCAGAAATGCTCTCAGTGAAAGATGCTGTTTCATATCATAGAAATTTCTCGAAATTTCTCAAAATTTCTCCAAATCTCCCCAGCATATGCCACCAGGCCATGTCTTCCTCCTAACACGGGATGGGGAGGTCTCCCCTTGCCGTGGAAGGAGGACGATGGGGTCGGTGGGGCAGCATCCCAGGGCAGCATCCCAGGGCAGCATCCTTGCCTGTCCTTTGCACCTTGTGGCAAGCGGTGTTATTCCCCTCACCCTGAGCAAAACCATCTGCTGTCGAGCCTCTCCATCTCAGATGCCCCAGAAGCTTGGTGTATTTTTTTTTCCTCTTTGGATGCTCGGTTTTCCGTGCTGCTCCGAGCAAGCCACTGCCCCAGCCCTTGCTGGCAGGCGGGAGAGAAGCTGACAAAGGCTTTGCTCACTCGAGCAGTTCTGCCTGACTTCAGGGGGGAGAGGTTTTTTTGTCAAAGGACTGCTGGGTTGGGTCAATCATCCCCTTATTGTTACCTTTGAAGTATTGCTGAAACTAGAGAGAGATGATAGAACAGATGTGGAGTGAAGGTATATTTTTTCTAAAGGGAACAACACCAATAATACTGTAAAAGGTGCTAGAATCAAACCTCATTTTATATACTTTGGTTCTTAGAGATAAATAAAATAAAACACACAGTATTCTTCCTGTGCAGCCTTATTGTAGATTATTATAACCAACTCATTATCCAAAAGACAAAAAAAAAGAGAGAAGGTTAAAAAAGGACAAAAATGAAGTGATCCTGTATAAAGTGTAACAAATATGACTTTCCTATATAAATGTAAATGATCAGACATATATTAAAAGGCACTTGAGACGGGCAGCAAGTGTGAAAAGCTTTTGAACTATCTTTTTTAATGTACAACACCTGTCTTTTTTCGTTTGGCTGATGCAAGAGGGAATGTGCCAAGTTGCTTTTATTTCCTTTTCATTCCGTTTGTGATTTTTGGAAAAGGACAGAGGGTTGGAAAGAGGGTGGGAGGTTTAGCTGGGACAGAAACCTGGAATGTTCATCTCAATTTTATTTGTTTTGTTTTGTTTCATCGTTAGTTTATGATGTTGGTGGCAGCATTTGGCCTCACACCTCATTTCTCAAATGCTTTTGAAAGCTTTGCTGCCTGCCTCAGGTGCTGAGCATAACTCTTACCTCAAGAACACTTATTAGAAAAAAGAAAAAGTCAATTGTTTTTTCCCATCTCTGGAAAATTAATGTAAACAAGTAAAAACAACAATAGAAAAAAAAATTTAAAAAAGCAAACAACCAGCAGTGAATGAAGGAATGAAAATTAAAAAGAGAAAGAAGTCAAAGCAGAGATTTGGTGATCAAACCGAGCCATTCTGGTGCTTTTCCCCTTTTTGTGTTGCTAATGATCAAAATTACATGAGATGGGCTTAGACAAGTCTGTGGTCTTAGGATGTAGCAAAAAATGTATTTAAAAAGAATACAAATTTGCATGGAACAAACTCTGATGGAACCTTTAAAGAATGGCTGTTTCAGTGTCAGACGTTTAATGTTAGCATGTGTGTGTGCTGTAAATACCTTTTCATGTGTGACATGTACAGTTGACTGAGGAAAAAAAAGTATGGAACCGAACAAAAAAGAATAATAATCAAATGCTATTTTATCAGATGATGCACTTTTTCACCTTGATGAGAAGCCACTGTTCACAACTATGCAATCTTCCAGTTTCTCTCTCTATCTCCTCTCTCCAACCTCAAATTTCCCAACTATTTTCCATAACCTAAACTGTTTTTTCTTTTGTACAAAGAAACACAAAAAGTTCCAAACTCTAGTTCAAGGTGAGAGTGCTACTGTGACTTTTCTCAAACAATAAGAGCTAACAAACAGACAAACAAAAGGGGTTTGGTTTTGTTTTTAAGAAAAAGGAGGTTCGGACATGACCCTCTTTATGTTCTCTAAGTGAATCGATGTTTTCTACATGTGCCAGGCTTCTGTTGACTGTTTTTTGGATTTGGTTTTCTTTCTTGATTCATTTCTCTCTCTTGGGTTTTAGAAATTTTTTTTCATTATTTGGTTCCTTATGGTTTTTGGTTCGGTTTTTTTCAATTCTGGTTTTGTATTGTAGGTATTGGGGATGTGAAGATGAAGGTGAAATTTGGCTTAACTCCAAGTGTTTTAGTACATGTGTGTGCTATATGTACATAGTTTTCTACATAGAAAATTTTACGCGCTTTTTAACGCACTTTACGACTTGTATGTACAAAGTTGTCTATATAGAAAATGTAGTGAGTGTCCCCCGAGCCCCAAAGAAGAGCCTTTTGATTCCATGACTTAAGAGGAGTTCAGGTGTTTGAGTATCTCACGTGTGTGTGTGCGTGTGTGTGTGTGTGTGTGTGTGTGTGTGCGTGTATTATATACTATATTATATATTATAGAAATATATAATAGCCTGTGTCCACGTGAGGGTGTGTATAATATAGACACACATCCAAACCCAGGATCGTGCCCATCTACACCATCCAAATAGAGGTTTTGTAGTTCTTTAAGCTGTAATAAATAGCCTGGCTCTACTGGGTAAAATTCCCCCCGTCCTTAGGTGAAAGGTAGAAAATTGTCCCGTTATTCACAGTGCATATTGCTAGGGGGAGGATTCAGTCTTTATCTTTCCTTTTCCCACCCCAGTTCGCCACGGAGAGGGCGTTGGTGAGGAAACAGGGTCGTCCAGTGATGAGCTCAGGAAACCACGCGGCCACCAGAGGCGGCTGCCCTGTCCCCCGCCCACCACCGGGTCCCCTGCGGCTTCGAGCACGTCGCTCCCTCCTCTCTGTGCCTGTCACACGGGGGTTGCCAATGCTGACCAAGCCTTTAAGCACTTTGCACTCATGGTCCTCCTCGGCACATCCCGCGGGGTCCCTCTCCGTGCCGACGGGAGGCGATTCGGGCCAGTTTACGGTGAGTTCTTCACCAACCTGCCCCTTGTCCTCCAGCTCTCTTCTGTTCAGGAAGCTCATTGCTGCTTCCTTTCACCTTCATCACCTCATTTTTATCTTCCTGCTGTGCTTCTCCTTCCTTCCACTCAAGGCTTCCCTGTCCTCGGGAGCCATGGCCCACCGTGGTGACACTCTTCAAATCCCTTTATCAGACTCTACTCAGCCTCAGCTTGACCGAGGGCAAAATCTTGGATTGCTGCTGTCAACCCACTCTTATCTCATATACTGCACACAGACCCCATGGTGTGGATCCTTATGGATGCCTTCCAACTTGAGATATTCTGTGGTTCAATGGTTCTGTGACCCTGAGTTTCTTGGGATGGGAGAGATGAAACCCCATTTCCGACTCATTGGACACCGAATTTAATGAAGCTCTTCCAAGTGACCAAGGAACAGCTGTGGATACAGAAAGGGCCCTTTCTGAAGCTGCTAAAAGTGGGAAAGATGAAGGCAATGGATTTATGGCATCTCTTCCATATATCAATGGGAACACAAGTGTCCACATCATGCTGTGGTATCATGGGTGCTTCTTCCAGCAATCTTTTGCATTTGGATCCTCACCAAGAACTTCGTGTGAGTCTTCCTGCTCAAGTTACAGCCACATTTACCTGAAAACAACCGTAGTTGAAAGGCTGGATGCCAGCATCTGCAGTCTGTGTTAATGATTATTAATGATTAATTTAATGATTAATCAGTATTTTTCAAAGACAATATTTTCCCCCCCGGCTCACTTTAAGTTAGAATTTCCATCCCTGAAAATGCAGTGCTGAGAGGCCAAGTGGAGTCATCCTCTGCCCCAGTTTCTCCCAAAGTTTCAAGGAAAAAAATTAGAATACTTTCCTAATTGCTAAATTCAGTGAGTAGAGGAACCTAGAAGGCAAGTTTGACTCAATCTGTAATCCTGCAGCTAAAATTTTTTAAGTTCATACACTCCAGTTCTTAAAGGAAGTAACTTGCAAAGGCGGCTTGTTCCATGACTCACCAAGAAAATCTGTTAGGGGGAAGAAATGCATGGAAGATGCTTGGCAATACATTTTTCCTTTCTGTGTTACCCAGCCCCTTCAAAGCAAAGCAAGGCATCCTTTAGAGTCACAATAAAAGCAGCATTTTGTTTCAGTTTTAAATGGCTTTTTTTGGTGACATGGAAACGCAAATCTTTAGCAGTGTCTCTGGGAAAGAACAGGAGAAATTAATTTCGTGGAGAAGCATAAAGTCACTTCCAGCTTCCAGACGCTAAGAGAGGGTGTATTTCTCAACATCTCCCCCCACCCAGGTGAGGATGTTTGTCCAGAGTTCTTTGGCTTTATGAGAATGGGATCCAATCCTCTAATTTAGCCAGAAGATCTGGATCTCTCATGAGTTATCAAGTTCCGTTCCACACTCAAGAGAGACTCCCAGGTAGGGATTCATCCCAGCTGGTTTCCAGTTCAGATGTGTTATGTGGCCTTTATTTGGTTACGCTTAGGTGAGCTGAATCCCATCCAAAGTGGACAGGATTTGCCATGCTTCCAAGACACTTTCCACCATGGCTTCTCACGAGAATTTTGTACTCTGCTAATGTACATTCAAAATTATCTCCTTCAACACAGCTCTGGAGTCGGGAATTTCGCTCTGCAGCCCCTGCCGAAGTGGTGCATCCACATCAGGCATTCCCCTCCCAGGACTAAAGGTATCAGGCTGCAATTCACTGTGGGACCCACTCAAGAAATGAGGGAATTTGATTTTCTTGAGTGCTACACACTTTCTGTGACTGTCTTCTGGTTGCTGTAGGGGTTCCCAAAAACTCTCTTTGAAATGAATGCGCAAGCAATAACCTTCTGTGTGTTTTCCTGAAGGATAAGGTCATTCTACAGCAGTGACTTGTTCAATTCACACAGCTGGTAACAGTCGCCCTGGCTTCTCCTCCTGCTCATTCGCAATTTGTTCAGGTCAGTTCTCCTCATTTTCTTTAATCCAGCCATGACATTGTAAATGATAAGAGAATAAAGCTCGCATTGCCATTGTTTGCAAGACAGCTGGGGAATTGTGCTCCTTCCAGGGCATCACTTCCTACCTTTGCAAGAAGATTAGGAGATGTTTGAGCAGCAGTGAAGGGGCTTCCTAGTCTGGAAAATCCAACTTGCTTTTTGTCTGTGTTGGACATAAAGCACTGAGAGCTCCTTACACCCCTGATAATTCATGGCTCCTGAAAAATATGAAGGTGTCATATCCATCCTCTGCTGCACGTGCCACCTCATGGATGAAGGTGGTCCAATGGCCTAAAGAACTTTTCCCAACCATCTATGTGCTGGAAACACATTGGAAATGTTTTCCTGGATCCAGTCTGGTTCCCCCTGGCTAACATTAAATCCACATCTTCCCATGTCCATGTCTTTCCACCCATGGAAGGAAGCACCAGGTACACATTGTCCTGGGTTGACAGACCAAATTTAAAAGCCCAGGGCCATTCCAAATCCCTCCTGGGACATTGTGCTGAGAATTACCCACAGAGCCCCAGTCATCCAGGTGCCTTAACAAGTCTCCTTGTGGGAATGCAGAGCAAGCAGCCAGACCCCACCAGGTGCCAGCACCGGTCCCACCAGCGCCGGTCACTTCAGCAGTACCAATTTTCTTGCCACGTATCTGCTGTTTCCTGAAAAGAGCAGCAGGATCCATCCAGGGGCTGCCCTTCTGCTGAAGCCTTGTTTGGTTGGCCGTCATCGACAAGTCCGAGCCGATATTCCCGAGCACACGTTTGTGGATGCAGCCTCCAGCATTCCCGGGGTGTGCTGTTTCCTCTCAGCCATCTAAAGGGAAGGGAGAACGGTTTATTTTGCTTCTGCTTATGTTCAACCCCAGTAGATTCCCCTGTTGGAGAATCCTCCCTCTTTGCCCTCAGGCACTACCAGTATCCCTAGATCACAGGCTATTTCTCAGAGCTGTTTTATCAATATTAAAAGTCATGAAAAATCAATGGAAAATTTTCCCTCAGAGACAACTAGTTTGTAGGAAACGCTTCTGATTTATTTTCTTCCCCATTCCCCAAATGGCATCATTTCTAAATGGGCTCTAATATCAATATCAATGTTAGTAGGATCCATTGATCAAGCTGTGAATCAAAGCTCACTGCTGTGGTGGATATACAGATGTTAATGACAGTTGCGTTAAGCCAAATTTAGCAGCTGGATTCTTCGACATCCCTTTGTTTTGTATCTACCTCACTATGATTTCTTTGATTTCTTGTGATTTAGTGTTGTATACAATGTCAGAGGTGATATGTAGATAAATATATATATATATATATACAAATATATATTTTTTGCTTTGCAATAAAGCTCAAAGCTATAACACGAATATTCATAAAATGTCATAATCTTTATTGTAATGTTCCCTTCTTAGTTGTAAAATCCTGTCTGGATCCTATTTTCTTGTACACTGGAATTGATATTGTGTTCATGAGTGAATGGTTATTATTTCTGTTCCTTTTCCATTGAAGTAAAGTTTTTGAGATGTGAGATAGACACCAGAACTGTCAAACATGAATTTGCTTTTTTTTTCTTTTCCCCAAATACAGCCTGTTTGTAACTGGAATCAAACAGCAAAATTGAAAGAAAATTATTTGCAGTCCTGATCTTTCAATTTTGGTTTGTCTAATCTCAACACTGAATTTGGCAGGAGGTAGAGAGGGAGCAAAGAGGGGCTGTTAGGACTGATGGAGGAAAAATATGCTCATCTCTTTCCATTCGGGTGAAGAGGGGGTCCATTCTTTGAAATAACTGGAATGTGGCACTTCCCTGAGCCTTGGGACCACACTCATTGAAGAATTGTCCATCTAATGGCAGCCACTGACCCAGAGTCACTAATCCAGGTCCTTTCTGTGGGAGTGGAGAGAGACAAAGAGTTCCCCAGGACAATTCACCACTCGGCCAAGGCACGTGGGATGCATCTCCCTCAGTATGGCTGGAATTGAGGATTTGAGGCTCAAAGCCCTCACCTTGATGGGCTAAAGCCAAATTCCCATGGTCAGAGCACAAATATCCTTGCAAGTGAAAACCCCTCAGTTTCTGGTCACGTGCATCATTCTGAGCCACACGGCTCCTTGTGCTGTGGCAGTGGAAGGGGTGAGGATTTTGGGAGCTCCTGGCAAAGTGAGGAAGACTTTGCCCTGTGCTCATGTGGTGGAAAATGTCCTTGGACCCTGCAACGCGCCAGGAACACCACAATGACCAACATCTGACACAGAAATTCTGGCTGAGTCCTGCGGTGTGGGGAGTGCCATCAGGGAGGGCTGTTGAGGTGGATGGCACCTCTCAGCTGTTTATTCCCAGGAAAGCCTTTCCAGGAGCCTCACAGCTTGATCTTCCTGCCAGAAATGTGAGGACACAAAGCCCACGTCTGTCCAGAGCAACCCTTTCCAATGCCCCCACTGCTCCCATAGGCTGGAATTATTTTTAAAAAAAGGCACCAAGCCCCAAATACTGGGACTCTTAGCTTGGTTAGGAAATATTTACAGGGATACTCTTTACTGGGAGTAAAATGAGGGGAATCCTCTCCATTTCCTTTCCACCAGACTGTGGGGAATGTAACATTTTCCCCCACTGCTTTGTCAAAGCAAACAAAAAATTAGTGACCAGAAAGAATTGGACACAAATGGAGTATGACATATATTTTTTTAAGAGCAAGGAGAAGAATTATTACTGAACATAAATCCAGCTGTTCCATTAGGAACTAAAAAATAAAAATACTAAAAAAATTAAAATTTTTTAAAGGAAAAAGAAATAAAGAAAGAAACAGGAAATGAAACCCAAAGATGAATAAATCTCTGTGGAGAAAATGCTGTTGGGTTTCACTTAAAGCACAAGACAGGACTGCAAAACACAGATTTAGACTGGGTTTCACAAGATCCCTTCTGCGTAATCGTCTCTCTAAAACTGGCACAATTGTTCAGTACAAACAGCATTTTTTTCCTCATTCTAATCTGGTGTCTGTACAAATCTGGCTTGTCCTTTGGTTTGGTTCGATTATTTTTGTTGCCTGTTCCCACCTATTCCTATTTTTATGGTGTAGTATTTTGTCTATCTGAAATGAAATACAGATGTGTTCATGAAGTTGTATAGCAGATGGAATTACAGGTTGGAGTTGAATTGGAAAAAGAAATAATCTAACAATGAGAAAAATATCTATATGAAAAGTATGCTTCCAAAGTGTGTGTTTGGATTTGGGCATTTTGTCATTCTACTGAGCTTTTTGAAAGGTTTATTTTGAGATAATGAGACTTTATGAAGTTTGAGAGGCGCTTGAGATACCAAAAAGCACAATTTATTGTTAAACTGCTATAATTTGATTGAGGGTCCTTTATGGTAGTTCAGTCTTTGCCTATTATAATCCCCAAATTTTGACATGAAATACACAATCCTTTCAATCTGTTCATTAATCATCTTGCATTAGGCAGAAGGGAGAGTTGCAGCTGTTTCATTTCTGCTCAGAAATCACATGGAATTCCTGGCCTTATTTGTTCTTTATTTGCTTCAGAAATAGGGTTGGATTTTGTACTTTGTGGTCATTGTCTTCAATCCCTGCTATGAAGTCAAAAAGGTCTCCTTTTAATTGAGTGGCAAAGAGTCCGTCCAGTAAATGGAAGAGACAGCCTGGCTTTTCTCCCATCTGCAGTGAAATGTGCTCTGGGAAGGACCAGGTCATGGAATCACTGGTGGATCTGATTGGGTCACACTGATTAATGTTAACTAGGTTCCTGGTGGATCCTCTCTGCCCTCCAGAGCTGCAGGTGCTGGATGAACTTCATGTCTGAAGCAGCATTAACGATGTCCTTGGATGTTCAGAGGGCTGGTGGTGGTTTGACGAACTGCAGAAGTCTTCAGCATTTCCTTTTCCTCATCTCTGTGAAAGGAGCTCGGGTTTTCTTCCCTTACTCCCACAATTATTTCCACTGGTGCTAATGGGATGCCTTTGGTTTTGGCCATGGAAGCATTTCCTTGTCACATCTGGTTGGTTTGTTACTGTGGTCATATTGCAATGATTTCCTAATGCAAACTCTGAAGTTTAAAGTCCTTCTGTAGCATCAGCTTTGCTTTTTTGAGAATCTTCTTTTGTCTCTTCCATCTCTGTGGAGGAGCTTCATGCTCACTGCTGGACTACCTGCTCCTTTCCAGTTTTCAGGACTGTTCATTTCTATAAAGATTCCTTTTGTTTTGGAAGCTGGCTCCTGAGAAAAATATTCCTCTTATTCGACCTTGCTAAATGTGGGAAAGCTTTACCAGCTTCCATGGAGCTGACCCAGGTTTTGTCCTGGCCCAGAGCAGAGCATCCGTCAGTGAGCAGGGTGTGTTGTTTGAGCAGGAATTGCCTCTGTGTTGCCTGTTGCATGACAGATGGGACATAGCAAGTGGATATAACAGCATTGGGAATGTCTTCTGCTGTCTCACCTGCTACAGAGAATGTTTGGGTAAAAGGTTGAGCAGGTTCTGACCATGGAGCTTTTACAGAAACAAACACTAACTTGATTTGGGTCAAGGGTTTCCTGAGATCTCTTAGGCAGCAGAGCATTGACAGAGGCTGCAGGACTCGGTTTTATTTTCTCTCTGATATTCCTGAGGTTTGGAGGCACAAGGCCCTGCACAGAGTCAGATTTGCTCACTCACTCCTCAGCTCAAGTCAAGAAACAAAGTTTTGTCTGAGGCATGATGGTGAAACCATGGTTTGAGTGTCCCTTCATGGCTGTAGGGTTGGGCATCAGGACATGCCCAGGCTCACGTGAGGAATGAGAGACCAGTGCACCATTAGAAGATCCTACAAAAGATACCAGAGCTTAAAATACATAGAAAAAGTGCTGCAATTTTAGCCTATTGAAATTCTCTGAAATACGGACTCAGAAAAGGAGGCTGAGGACAAAATGCCTGATGGGGCAACTGTGAATTATGTCCATTCTCCTGTCAGGAAAAGGTATTTGTTCAAACAAGTGATGGATCATCTTAAACCTGAGGAAAATTAGCCTGCACTCACCAACGCAGTCATGCCATCAACACACAGTCCTGCCTGAGCTAGATTAGGTGTGCCAGGAGGAGATGTAAGGCTGGTAGAAGCTGAAAGGATGATCCTCCTTCTCCTCAGGGGGCCCGTCCCATCTCCGAGGCTGGCTTGAGTCTTGAACATGCACCCCGAGTTAGTTTTGTGAGGTGTTAATGGCATTGGCTGTGAGGACACTCAGCTCTTCCCGGTGCCAGTCCCTCTTTGGATCATTAGCTCAGCACCAATGACATCACTTGGCAGGGAATTTGGTACAGCTCTTCCTGAGCACCAGATGAGCGATTCACTGCCCAGCCAAGCTCAGTCTTCAAGATGGGCAACCAAACTCCTTTGCTGGTGGAACTGCTTGGGGTCTCTTCACCACCACCCCTGAGATGCAGGATGAGGGGCTGAGTAACTTTTGGATGTGCTTTGAAGCAGCAGAAGCTCTAAACTTAATAAGACACACAGATTATTCTCCCATTCCTGTTGCACTCCTTGTCTCCATTCACGCTAATAAATTACACAGAGCAGGATTTGCCACTCAGTTGTCAAGTTTTTCAGTTCTTGGCACAGTTTTGGCTGCAGTCAGCGAATATTGACCCAGAGATTCCCCCATGTGAGGATTTAGCAGCAGGTCTGGAGACAACTTTGGTTGTGGCCACCCTTTTGTGGAGGCTCCAGGACACTGTCACAGGGAGAAAGAACTACTGTCACAGTAGGTTTTTTATTTATTATAGATAAAGTCACCACCAGCCTTGTCAGCTTTTGGTTCAATGTCATGACAAGCGACAGCTCAATAGTCAAGAGGAGGGGATATCAGACTGAACCTGAAAACAAGTCCCTAATTAATGAGAGAGAGCTAAGGTTTTGAGTAGAGGTCATATCTTTTACAAGAAATATTTATTTTATTATTAAAATACCTCCCCCTTCAAACCATGCCTCTTGTACTACCTCAGACTACGCCAGCTCCCAAAACGTGACTGGAAAGTTCTCGGAAATGTCTAAAACTTGATTTTATCCCAGCGTTGTCATTCTATTGTTAACAAACTTTTGTGGCCCTTTTCATGCTTCTGACTTCACCCTGTTCTTATCCCATACCAAAGCAAGAGGCTTCAACTTTGCAAGGTGCCAAAGGTTTCTTATTAAGTCTCAAAATACCATCCCTGCTTTCTGAGCTGAGGGGATCAGAATGTTCCAGGAAGAGCCCAGAATTTTTTTGGTCCATGCCTTCCCTTTGTTACGCTGCCAGCAGAGCCTCAAGGATGGCATATGGCCTTGTTACATTTGCCTTTTTAAAAAAATAACGACTCCACAGTGCTGCCTGAGTTTAAACAGTGCTGTGTTTATGTGCATTTCCCTTCGATAAGCGAGATATCTCTGCAGAATTTAGCACCTTCAGAGCTGGCTGCATTTTCCTGCAATAATTCCTCAATCTTCAGGCCAGGGGGAATTTTTCTGGCTTTTTTTTTCTGGTTTCCCCTCAGTCCAAGACTGATTTAAAATATAATTCTTTGTTTTCTTCTCCAAATCCTTCCCCAGCTCTGATGCTCACTCTAAGACCTCAGCCTTGGGCTTCCTCAAAAATCACAGCCAAGAGCACTGAAAGAATTTGCATCAAGTGAGGCCTAAGGAGGTGTTTGCAACTTCAGATTGGGCTGGAACTCCACAGATTTGGCAAATCAGATTTGCCTGCACAACTCTCTGGATCACTTCTATGCTGGCTCCATCAGGTCCTGTGTTCAGCACATCAGATGCTTTTGCAATATTAGGGTTTTTTCTATAAAAATGTCACATTTTATCAGAAAAAAACAAATGTATTTGCATCTTCTTATGACAAAAGCAACCTCCATCCACATCAGCCAAATTTTGGTCATTCAAACAGCAGAGATCACCTGTAACTCCTTATTTGAGCAACCCAGTTTCTTTCTCAGGAAAAGAAGCGCCTCGTTTACACAAAGCAAAAAGAGTTGAAATCAATCTGGTATTAAAAACTGTACCAGGTATTTAAAGAAACTATTCCGTGCTCATTTGGTCTAGTCTGGAAATATTTAAGCAACGTTTTGTTTTCACATCCCATGGCTACATTTATGATTTATTTAGCTACGTGAGGAGTTCCAGAAGATAAATCCCTTAAACCTTCAGGCTTTAGCAGCCAGATGTCCTTCTCCAGGTGTGTCCAGGCCTGGTTATCATGGTAGGATTTTGGGATCACTGCTTTTGTAGACACCAAGAAGAACAGTGTGAGAATACCCTGTTGAATGAGCTGGTTTTGTCCTTTGAAAATTTATCTTAGCAGCAACAACGTAAGTTTTTAGCACATGGTTTGTTCTCTGCTCTTTATTAAGTTATCTTTCATCTACATTCCCGTGACAATTTGTCACCCTTGTACACCTAAGATGGGTGTGTGAGACAAGATAATGATTCCCTGTCATTCTTCCAGGGCAATTTTATTTCTTCCCTTTGTTCTTTGTCCAGATTCCAGTAGGAACCTCTCAAGTTTTAAGGTTTCTGTCTGTCCCCCTAGAAACAAGACCGGTCCTTGGGATTTGTGTTTGCTCCATGACATCCTGGCCGCTTTAGGAGGCAAAAAAAAAAGATGTGAAAATTAATAACTTTGCAATGAAGGTGAAATTTGACTCACCCAATTTTAGACATTTACAGTGTGGATGTCCCACTTGTGTAGATTAATGAACGGATGCCACGTTTAGGAAGGAATGTGCCTTTTTAGGATACAATTCCTGTCATTGTAAAGCAGCTGCCTGCACTTTGTCAGGTGAATCATGACCTAGAAATGTCTGCGTCTGTCTTGACTTTAGAAGGAGTCCGAGATACCAACTCAAACACAGGCATCAATCTCTGTTTGTTCAGATAATGAGGCTCCCAGTGTCCCAAGATCAAATCAATTTTTAAAGTGTGCCCTGCAGACTGCTCACCTGTCAAGGTGATCTCCTGTTTCTTCCAATCTTTATGGGAGGAAAAGAACCTCTCACTTTTAACATCGTGACTCAAGTTGATGATATTTAAAAGTTTGATTTCTGTACAAGATCTCATTGGAACCTTCATGGCCACTTCACACCTTTTTTATACAGCAGCACTTCCAAACAATCTCATTTTCATCCCAAACAATGCCATTTTCATCTTCCTCCTCAGGGTTTCAGTAGAGAAATGTCAACCTGCTGAAAATCTTGAGTTGCTTTCAGTCTTGGTCTTCTGTCCAGATCTGGTCACAGCCAATTTTGCTCAGTTTGGGAATTCAGATAAGCTTAAACAACCAAGATCAGCTTGCCAAGCCCCTCCAAAGGAACACTGTACGGTCCTGCAGTTCCTCTTCCAGATTTTTATTGCAACATCTGAAAACATTTCGAAGGCTTGAACTGCAATATCTGCTACCTTCTTTTTGAAGGAATCCTTCAGTGTACCAGCATCTCTTGTACAAAACTGGCATCTTTTCTCTGGCAGAACAAGTGGCATCATTTGTTTTCACCTTCCAAAGAGATTTTAGAGGATTAATGTCAATGAGCCAGTGCAGAGGCATTCCCTGTGTTCCAAAAAGCATAGGTCCTGCTGATCTCTTTGTGAGCATCCCTCTGGAATCTGGACTCTGTGGGATGCTCCAGCAATCATTGCATGATTCAAAGAACAAAAGGTGTTCAGTTCCCAAAGCCACTGGCCAGGGCTGCACCTGGGAGACCCAAGTGGGAAAACAAACTACAGATGCAGTGGGATGAGAGGAAGTGTGCTGAAAACACTGGGGAAAAGCAGCTGTATTGCCTTGGCATGAAATTAAGGAGCACAAATTTAAGATGGCTATTACTCGAAGGTGGATTAATAAATCCAGGATGGAATAAGCCAGCATTGAAATGTGTCGGTACTTTAAAAAATCCAAACTTCCACAAATGTTTAAGACTGAATATTGCTGGTAAGATTCACTTTATCTGACTTAGGTTACTAAAAGTTAACTCCCCAAACTCAAACTAGTGCTGCTCAACTTTGTCTTTGATCCTTGGAGAAGAACACTCACCCCTCCTAGCAGAGATATCTAAAGCAGGAGAGATCAATCACACTCTGGAAACGCCAATTTCCTTCCACTGACTACAGAAGGAGCCAGGGGTGATCCTCTAACACAATTCAGAGATCACAGGCCATTTTCACTACTCCTGCAGCAAATTCCTTTGTGTAGGAATGAGGTAACATTCCCGCTGCCCTTCTTCCATCTGCAATTCATCAGAGAAGTTCAGATATTAACATCCAAGGGGCAAAACCACTGTAAAAAGTAGAGATCTTCATTGTTTCCTGGAATGACAAAGCCTGCCCCTCTCAAAAAGCCTCACAGTCTCAGATCCCAAACCTTGACATCGTTTGATAGAAGCAACTTGGCTTATCTGATTTGCACCACTTCTTTTCCAGCTTGAAAGCTTGTGCTTTAATTGTCCAAGTATTTTCTGGGCAGGCCATAAAGTTTTCATAGAATTCCTGACTTTTCAGCCTTTTGTAGTTAGGCTTGTGTTTCACTGCCTTGTTGCTTAGAGTTTAGGAGGAGTGGTGCTTTTCCTCTGACAAGGTTGCAGGGTTTTTTGTTAAATTAGTCTGTTAAAGGGATTTTTACTGTAGAGTAATGATCATAAAGAAACCTCCCCTGCAGTGGGGCACCACACAACACCACAGGCTTCCGTGCCTGGATTCTTGGCCTAGCACAGGCCTCTGTGCTGGGATTGCTCTTCCACTGGCTCATCAAGCTTCCAGAGGAATGTCTTGTTGGTTAAAGCCCAGAGTAGAGGAGCACTGTGATAAAAATGTATCTAATCCTTGATCTTTTCCTGTTTAAAGGGAGGAATTCTTCCTGACCAGGGATTTTGTCAAGCTTTTTACTTTTCCATGAGCCAGACCGCTGCGAGCTCCCCCAGCGCTGGTGAGATCCCACTGGCAGAGCCAGCCTCTTCTCAAAAAGCAGGTAGTGTTTAAAAATCAGGTAACCCAGGTGCAGGGGCAGGCTTGCCATGGGGAAAAGCTCCTCGGGACAAGGTGCAGGTGTGCCGTGGGAAAGGAGGGATTCCTGCATGGAGAGAATTGGCAGTGAGGAGCTGAGGGGCAGTGGTGGAGCTGACTGCAGAAATCTGCTGGGAGGATGTCGTGTCTGACAGAACTAAAACGTCGTGACTGACACAACCAAGGGCATCCCACTCTTGTGCTGGACTCCTGCTGCTCCCAAAAGTCCCTCAAGTGTCCAGAATAAAATCTAAAGGGAGGTAGAGATGGAAGAATTTTGATAAAACATTTGTCCTTATCTCCCTTGAGCTCACAGTGTTCATCAAACCACCTCCAGCCTCTGGCTGGGCCTGCATTTGCTAAGGATTGCAGATACAATTTTCAAAATATGTTTGGTATTTTTTGTATAAATATCCATTTAAGTAATTCTGCAGCCTTTCCCACCTAAGTACTGCATATTTACTTACCCACCTATTTGGAGTGGGGAGAGAAGTCGAAAGAGGGATTAATCCCACTAAGTTTCTCTCCCTTAAAGAGTCTGGTCTGACTTCTTTGTATCTGCTTCCTCTACCACCAGTGGAAGGAGATGTGCATCTTTGGAGAGGAATTCCACACCACTTTTCTGGGTCTAACTTTTAATAACTTGAACTCAGACGAAAAACATTATTTACCTGAGTAAAGGCAACTTGAGGAAGTAGAAATTGAAAAATATTCACTAAATAAATTCCTGAAGTACTGCTGAGGGACAGGAACATTTCTGTTGGAAACCTGTGGTTTTGGTGGTTATGAAGTCAGCTGGATCCCACTTCTTGAAACTGGGATTTAAACTGCAGCATCAGATTTTCCTGGCTATTTTCTGATTACCGTTTTCTTGCTTTCAGAAAAGTCATGTTGGTTGTGAAGTAAAATCAATGTGTTTGACTAAATTAGTGAGTTACCATGATGCTTCAGGCACAGGGTGGGATTCTTGGAGCTGTCCTGTGCCAGGAGCTGGACTTTGATGATCCTTGGGCATCCCTCCCAGCTCAGAGTATTCTGTGATTCTATGATTCTAAAGCTTCTTTAACTCAGAAAAGTCAAAGCTGGGTGCAATGAGACAGGAGTGGATGTGGCACTTGAGGACATGGTTTAATGGTGAACATGGTGCTGTGTTGATGGTTGGACTTGATGATCATAGAGGTCTTTTCCAACCAGTTTCCAAGGATTATTGCAGGGCTGCAGTCATCTGCATCTCATCCTGATCATTTCAAAAAAGAGCCCCTTCCGAATGAACCTGTGGCTTGGAGCCACAGACCCTCTGTGGATGATCCTTCTTTTTAGGAACTCATCCACCCAAAAAATAGATTATTGATAACATTAAATGCACAAACTCAAATCCCAGCTGTGGGACGCTGAACACCACTTTGCCTGGCCAAAAAAACCCTGGTGGGTGAGCAAGAAGCAGCAGTTTGGACAGCACAGACTCATCCAGGAGCTCGGTGGGGTGGCAGAAAGCCGTGACTCAAACACACACTCACGTCCCTCATTGAACGGTTTTTACATTTCTTTAAATGTTGGGGTTTTGACCAAGTTTTCATGCTTTTTATTAAGGCAAAAGTCCGTGCTTGTGAAATTGTGAACTTGATGTGTTATTTTGTATCTGTTTAAAAAAAAAAAGAAAAATGTATTTAAAGCTAAAGAGCCGTTATTGTGCGGGGTTTTCTCTCAAACTGGTGCATACACTTTACATCAGGGACCTACTATACATAACAAAAATCAGTGCTACAGTTACTGTAAAACCAGATACACACCTTTTACTGTAATAATAACTTTTAAAACCTTGCACTGTAATGGTTGCTATTAAAAAAAAGAAAAACCTACAAAAAAAAAACCTCTTGTCAGAACTGATTTTGTATCTTTGATTATATCTGAAATTTTAGCATTTTTGTATACTTGCCATGTCAACCGCAGCATCCTCCATGGTTGATTTCCAGGTTCCGTTTCCTTTCCGTCTAATCCAACACATGCATTGCTCCGTGCGGATGGGCAGGGTATGGCCGTGGGGGAGCCGCGTATGTCCCCGCCCCGCTCTTGTTCAGAGCTGAGTAGAAGGAAAAGCAAAGACCCCAAACCATTGGAATGGTTTCAGATCCCGTTTCGAGTTCCAGCTGCCCCAACAGAACCCAGCGAGCGATTCCCCAGTCATTCCTTTATCCTGGCATTGCTCCGGCTGCGGTGGCCGTCCAGCTCCATCCCATGGCAATGCATCGCGAGTAGGTAGGAAATCCAAACCAACGAGATAACTTTGCAATCACTGAGTTTATCAATTAATTAAATTTTTTTTTTTTACCTTCCCCTTTTGAACATTTTTTTGAACTAAGATGTATTTGGAATCACAGCATGGTGTTGCAATTCTTTCAATTTTTAAATACTGATACATTCTGTGTGTAAAGTCTTGTTTCTTAGCTAAGAGAATCTTAAATGTGGAGCTGAGTTCAAACCATTTTTTTCCTTGTTGTATTGTGATTTGGGAATTATTTTGATATAATTCTTTAATTTGGTAGAAGATTTCCCATGCCTTCTCCCTCCTTCCTATCACCATTTCATATTTTTTACAAAACTGAAAAAAACAAACAAACAAAGGAACAAATAATCTTTTTTTCTCTATTTAGGCTGTGTAATGTTGTGTTGTCCAGATTCTGTATAAAAATATGTATATGATGTATCTGATATTTGGCAGTGAACGGCTGCAACTTTAACCAATATAATTAACAAAGAAATGCATAATGTTGGTGTTTTAAAAAAAAAAAAAAAAAAAAAAACCTAGTTAAGATGTTTGTGTAAACTTGCATGGTTTAAAATGTACTTAGTGCATTGAGAAATGTTGTTAGGGTCCTAAGTGAAAGGCTGGTTTACTTTTTGATTCTAATGGTGATTGGTTTGTTGATCAGAATATCCCCTATACTGTATGTCTTAGTTTATTTAGCATATTGGTTTCTTTTCTTTTCTCCAGACCTAGCATAGTGTATCTATCTCTGTGTGATACTGTTCCTTAAAACCAGGTTGTGGAAACTGCGTCTCGTCCGGCCAAAACGATGTTTCGCATCACGCTCGTGGTTCAGTTGCGTTCCATTTGATTTGCTGTGAAGTCCAGGTTTGACTTTCCCTTGGGATCTTACGGCGGGGAGATGCTCCGGGCCGGGCTGCGGGTGCCACTGGGACCAGGAGGATCCGAGGGTGTGGCTCCAGTGGGACACCAGCAGCAGGCCTGGCGGTCTCTGACCACGGAGGGGTTTGAGGGCAGGATTTGGTCCATCCTTAACCAACAAAGGCTGGGTTTTTCCTCTCGGCAGCACGTGTTTTATCAGGATCACAGCAGGCATCCCCTGGGCTTTCTCCCAGCTCTCTAATGGATGAATTTGGCTTTTGTGGCAGCCATTCCACACTGCTGAAGTCACAGGATACCGGCAGCAGCGAAGTGTGGACAACCAGCCCTTGCCACCATGAGAAACATAACAAGCCTTCAGCACTCGCAATAAGCTCCATGTTCCCTTCCAGAAGCACAAATCCCATGTTCCAGAGGAGCTGGCTCTGTGTCCTGCAGAGCTGATGGATATCGTGAGAGTTAGGACCAAACGTCCAAGAGGCGACCACGCGGGCAAAGGTCATGGTTCATTTTCACATCTCCTGCCCCCACCACACCTCTTCCCAGTTCTCTCCAAGCTTTGCTACTGCCGAACCACCAGAATGGGGACATTTCCAAGCCCTCCAGCAGGAACCATCAAAATTTGCTGGGTTTATTGACCATTAATGGCTCGTGGGACTGCTCTCCCTGTGCTGGGCAATGCTGATGCACATGTTCTTGTCTCTCAATGCCTGAAAAATCTCCGGTGGCCTTTTGCAAAAATAAGACAGAGCTAGACTTGGATATATAGAGCTATCCAACTTCTTCAAGTCCGTCATCCCAGAGGGTCTCCAAGGGCTTTTCCAGCATAACACGATCTTACTCGTGCAGCCTGTAAAGTGGCAGAGCACTGTTAGCGACCTGCAGCCACCTCTGGGGTGACCCTGCCAGCTCACGGCCACTCTATGCAACAGTCTGGTGCAAGAGGTGTGGATCACACCCCTGGGGGAACTCGGCAAAGGTATAACATGCACAAATCCCAGCTAAACCCATGCTGAGACCCGAGAGGACAGATTGATTCATTTAATTTTCCTTTTCTGGGCAGTCTCCCTCTTCTTTTCTGTCCTCAGACCACAAGCGGTTCAAGTAACCTAAACTTTTCCAGTTTGCTTTCATCAGCATTTTCCTTCCTGAAAGCTTTTTAAATATTCTTTTCACACAGGAGGATAGGGAACAAATCTTTCCTCCTCAGCTCCAGAAATAGAACAACTCCATACCTCTCTCTTTGCTTACCTTCCTTTTAGTCATTGACCAATTAACTTCCAGTCTTCCCTGATCTCCACCACATCTTTTAAATGACAGCTGCACTCTGATTTTGCTGCTTGATGTTCTAACTGGTTTTAATCCGGACAGAAATAAACAGCCTGACATTAGGCACTGGCAGGAATCCTTGCTTGGCATGCAGATATAGGCACTGTCCCGTGGCCAAATCCTACAGCCCGATGGATGCCGGCTTTTGGCCTTGCTGCTGACTGCAAATCCTGTGATTTGTTGCAGGATTGGCTGCATCTCTGAAAAGCTGCTCATGGTGCTCGTCTCCCCAGCTTGGTAAGCTTTGTTCTTCCTTTGTTCCAGGTCCGGAGTTATTCCAGTCAAACAGTGGAAATGCCTCAGCACTGGCTCTCTGGAGAGAGGAGGAGATCTTCTGGTTGATGTTTCATGGCGTGGTGCTCAGTGGATCTTTCTCTCCAAAAAGGGTTCATTTGATCCTGAGTCTGAGGTCTTTATATAGAAAAGCTGGTGCTGGAACTGAGTTTTGCTTTCAGAGGCTGTGAGCTCAGCTGCTCCAGACCCCTCAGGGTTGTGGAGCATTCTCAGATGGAGAACATCACCACTCAATCCCATACAAGAGCTTTTCCCATCAGTTTTGTTTCTGCAGAGCTGGCCTTCTGTATCTCCAACACATCTGGGAAAAGGAGCTGTGCCCTGCTAGGAAAAATTTTATTCCTTGAGAGATGCCATCTGGATTTATGGACCTGTAGTATCTCCTTGCCCTTGGTCCACTTGCCTCTTTGTGGCCCCACAGACATCAAGAGAAACTGGCTTTTAGAGCAGCCTCCTGCAGAGTCAGCCTCCAATGGTCCATCCTCCTTCCCTGTCCAAAGACCAGCATGAAAATGTTTCCATTTGATTAATTATCCATAGACCTGATATAAATTACCAGAATCCCACAGAAACAACTCATGGCACAGGTCTCCACCAGCTGTTCATCTTCTAGCTGTCCACCAAGCTTTGGTTTGCTCAACAGGAACATGTTCTGAGATAAGATAAAAATCCTCTTAAAAAATATTACCCTGGATTACAAGCTGGGCACAGTGCTTTGCTCACCCTCACTAGAAACACATCAGAAGAATCTCTCTGTATCAACACTTTCCCCTTCCTGCCCTCAGAAGAACAAATCCCATGACCACCTCTAACGCCCATCCTTGAAACCAAATTTTTTTTAAAAAACAAACCACCCTCAAGCCCTAAACCCTGAAAATATTCAGCAAAGTCAAGGTGACGCGGGGATTTTGCAGGCCATGGCTGTGGATTTATGCAGGACTTTCCATGACTGTTTTATTTCCAACGCAATAAAGAATAACCAACTTATTGTAGCAAACCTTGTGCCAGGTGCTATCTCCCAAAAACTTCTGCATGGGACAGTCTCCCTGTTTTTTCTCCGCCTCGCAGCACTTTGCGGAATGTTGAAAGGAAAACACCCCCTTTGCAGATTGCAAATAGGGAAAACTATGTGGTTTTTCTTTCTTTTTCTTTCTCTTTACTTTTTTCTTCATTTTCTGTGTCTTAATCCCTTTCTTTCTTTCTTTTCTTTCTTTCTTTCTTTCTTTCTTTCTTTCTTTCTTTCTTTCTTTCTTTCTTTCTTTCTTTCCTTCCTTCCTTCCTTCTTTCCTTCTTTCCTTCCTTCTTTCCTTCTTTCCTTCTTTCCTTCTTTCCTTCCTTCTTTCCTTCTTTCCTTCTTTCTCTCTCCCTCCTTCTCTCCCTCTTTTCCTCTCTCTTTCTCTCTCTTTCTCTTTCTTTTCTTTCTTTCTCTCTTTTTCTCTTTCTTTCTTTCTCCTTTCTTCTTTGTCTCTCATTCTCTCTTCCTCCGTCTCTCTCTCTCTCTACTTTATCTCTAATTTTTCCCTGTTTCTCTTTCCTTCTTTCTTTCTTTTTCTTCCTCTTCCTTTTTTAAAAAAATATTTTCCTCAGTCTTGCTCTCTCAATCACTTTGCCTTTCTTTCCTCCCTCCCCTTTCTTTCTTGTGAGATGAGGAGCTTCCACTGGCAGCCTCTGGAATCTGTGGAAGCAAATCCCTTTGGTC
This sequence comes from Callaeas wilsoni, assembly GCA_013398955.1. Classification (NCBI taxonomy): domain Eukaryota; kingdom Metazoa; phylum Chordata; class Aves; order Passeriformes; family Callaeidae; genus Callaeas; species Callaeas wilsoni. The sequence continues at coordinate 202,091 of VWPU01007042.1, forward strand.
TTTCCATCACAGTTCCAAAGCTCACTTGAGGGTGTGCCTGGGAAAAGCCCACAGACATCCCTTTGGAGCAGCCTTTTGGAAGTGCTTTTCTTCATGTACCCCCTCCATATCTGACTTCCCAAATCTTCTGGATTCTCTCTTTCACTGGTCTTATGCCCAGTGTACTTTTTTGACCTTTAACAAGCCGAAAACTGGACTTCAAACAGGAAAATGAATGTTGGCCTGTTGTCCCAGGAGCTCCTTTGGTGTCTCTCCCACCTTCCAGCAGACAGACATGTGTCTTCTTCTCCAGAGAGGAAACGCTCCCTGGAGCAGCAGGCTGGCATCCAGGATCCCTGGATCCTTGCCATGGCTTTTCCTCACATTTTCGCTCTCCTTCATCTCTGTATGACTCCATTTGCCCACCCAGGTTCAATATCTACCTCAGAGGGCTCAGAGGGCTGCTGTGAGACCCTTGTCTGGGAGCTGGGGTAGGAACACCCACCATTCGTGGATCAGCTCATCAGCATTCCCAAACTCTGTCTTGACACGTCCATGTTGGCAAAATTCAGGAGTTTTATTCATTCCTTTCATCTGATGCCAAAATTTGGGGCATTTATATCGACATCCCACAGGCAAAGCTGGATGTGAGATGTGGAGGAGATCAGATACAAGAATTTCTGCTCTTATTCCTGAAATACATGAAATTTCCAACACAACTGAGGACAAAGTGGTTTTGTCTGTCTCAAGCCACCACCAACCACCTAATCATCTTTTCCACCACAAACTCAGCCTTTGGACTGCAAAATTCACTGAAGAATGGTGCAAGTGCACATTTTGTCTGTCTAAGAGATGCCCGTGCTTTCTGTCCCACAGTCCAGGCTGTCCTACAGCACTGCAGGAACATCCAGGGATGTGTTTGCTGGCTGCTGTTTGAAAGGATGTGCAGGGAAAAATAATTTCAAAATAATTTCCCAGCTTTGACAGGAGTTTAGCGCCCTCAGCCAGCCTCTCCTTGACTGCACACACTTCAGTCAATGGATCCAGGCTCTAGCAGACAGGATTTAGGACATGAATTCCAGCAACTGGCATTGGAGAGGAAGACTTCGTCACCATCTTAGCCTACCCTATAGTCACCAAAGAATGCTATTTTATCTCAAGTTTTATCTTAATCATGGTTAGCAGGATGAAAACCATTCTGTTCAAGTGCAGGAATTTCTGCTCAGAATTTCTGCTACTTCCTTCAAGAGCTCCACTGAAATGAACTTTTGAAAGCTGTAAGAAAATTGGATTAGGGAACAAAACGGTAAAAAATGAAACAAAGAAGAGCAAAATATCCCCTCAGAGGTGGAAAAGGAGCCCACATAAGACCCTTCTTGTGCACCATGTGAATTTGATTCAGGGAAAACAGTAGGATAAATGATCTCCTTTCAGCCACTCTGGCACATGGAAATTCTTGGAGCAGCTTCAAGTGGGTCCCTCCCACCAGAAAGCAGCACTCAGAGCTGCTTTGTTTGCCTTTAAAAACCGAGTCACAAACGCAAAAATAGAGAAGGGGAGAGCTTTAGCTAAGGTGAATCAAGTCTTCTGCACAGAGAGGTTGGATAGGAAAGAACTGTTCCATCCCCTAAGAATTTCTGTGAATTTATTTTTCCAACCCACATGGAAACCTCAAGGCTAACAGCAAACATGAAACAAAAATATGCAAAACAATGCATATGCCAACAAAAACAGTTTGGGTATCATGGAGAGAGATTGTTTTGATCTTTCCCTGTTTGTATCCTCTTTTTTAAAAAAAATATATATAAATTATCCTGAATTTTGAAACAAAAGCTTTTCTGAAATGAAAAGAAAACAAACTGAAGGAAAATGTCAAAGAAGACCTCCAAGAGCTTCAAATCACGTCATTCGTTTCCCAACGGATGTGATATTTTCCAACAGGAAACGGCCTGAAGTTGGCATTTCCCAAGAAGTTTTAACTGTGACGCACCGGCTTTTTGTAGAGGGAGAGAAAACAATTTTCCTTCCCAAATCTTGACCCTCTATCACATCTTTACAGGGCTCTCTTTACAATGGGATCCCCTTTGATATGGGAGCCTGCAGCAACATTCAGAGCACTGCAAACAGCTGGTGCCACGAGATCCTTCCTCACAGGATGGGAACGGCCAGGTTTCCATGAGGATTGAATCCCCATCAGACTGTGGAGCACCAAGAGCAGCACAGGCAGCACCTCATCAAGTCCTGCTCCCCTTCAAACCAGCCAGGATGGGGCTGTCCCTCCTTTCTGAGGTGGTGAAGTCTTCTACTGCCTTCAAACCAAGCAAACAAAGAAAATCCACCCTTTGCTTTGTGTGGTGTCACTGGCCGGCAGCGAAACAACCCAAGCCTTGGGAAGGTTCATCCAGAGGTTGGCAGGAAGATTCTTTTTAATTCCATTTTAACAATACCATGTTTCTTTTCCCCTTTTGAGTGAAACTCTCAGAGTTCCTGGAATGCCGAAATTTGGAAGAAGTCACCACTATCCGTCAGGGAAGCCCATTCTCCCAGCCCCGGCCCCCAGCAGGACCCTGCCCATTGCCCAGAACGATAAGCACATGGTAGAGGTTAGAGGGACCACGACAGCCCCTGGCTACAGTGACAAAGACAAAAGCACACTTGAGATTGAAGCACACCTCCAAGCCTGCTCCACGATCCTGATAAAACCTGCTGCCCAGGAGGGAATTCCCCACTGCCTCTCCTCCAAGGTCCCGAGCCCACACTCACACTTCCCCCTCTGCCCCTCTCGCTCTGTGATTTCTCATCTCGACGTCACCCTCGTCTCCCAGGCCAGGCTTACTCCAGGATATTCCACTGAGCTCGGCTCTTGCTTCACCACCAGCAAGGAAGGAGTCTGCAGAAGGTTCCTGTGTGCCAAGGGGGGATTTTCCCAGGATCATGAACACCCCTAGGAGCTGCAGGGGAGCCCAAAATGCCCTGTGTCATCAGGGCCGATCTCCAAGCCAGCGTTCCCCTTTGGAGAAGAAATTTATCCTGGCCAAAGCTGTTTGGTTAGACCTGGCCTGGAGCTTTGCATCAGATCTGGGCTTGTGCACTTGCCTCTTCCTTGTCCCATTTGTACGCTTTGGTTTCAGAGCCATTTTCCTTTTTTGCACTGCCAGGAGTTTCTTTACCTGTGTTTAATTGTCGTCAGCTGCAAAATGTTTGTTAAGCCTCTCCACCAAGCTCTTTAAATGAACGTCAGTGGCTGTCTTCCCTTGGACAATAATGAATGTATATATCGTAAGTGCAGACTATACAGAAAAGTGGCTAAGTCAAGGATCAGAGGGTTTTGTAAAGCCTGTTTATTTTTTTAAATAAGTTTGAGCATTTATATTTTACCACCATTTACGTGGTTTTGGGGAACCCAGATTGTGTCAAGATCTCATGCCAAAACAAGCCAAAAGTTGTTTGATTTCAACCTTTTCTTCCATGAACCATATTTTAAACGATACTTTGTCATTTTAAATGTTTTATTGAAACATGTACTGATGAAAAAAAAAAGAAAAAAAAAACAAACAAAATGTCATCTTGACAAAAGATTTATACATGAATCAGAAAGTATTTATTTCAATTTTGTACCTTTCCATTTTAATACATTATAATGTATTGACTCAACTGAGATAATATAAACACTTCATTTTAATAACATGTTTGCAGTGTGCTGTGTCTTCTTATTCTTTCCTTTCCAGTCCACACTGAACACAGAGATTATGAAACCAAAAGCAGGTCTGAAATATTTCAGATCCAGGCAATCCTGAGGTTTTTTTAGACCAGAGCATGAGTGTGTCCTGAGCAGGATGCTCCAGGAAAACCAAATGGGCACTGGGTCAGACCATGGGATGAGGTCTCCTGAGAGAGCAGAGGGCCTGGGGATCAGAACAGTCCAGGGTTAGAATAACCCAGATGCAGCTGGAAATCCAATTGCCTGCTGCTGGCTCTGGGTGAGGTGACGCCCTGTGGAGTCCCCAGACAGGGAATGGCACCACCATCACCCCACATCTCCCGTTTCCATGCTCTGGCAATGGTGTGGTCCCCACATGGAGACCCCAGGTGAGCCACTCCCACAGGGACTGAGTGTCTGACACCTGTCCTGGCCCTGCTCATGCCCTCCCACTCAATCCCTAAGTAAGGATTGGTTCTCTCCTCCAGCCAATTCAGCCTCTGTTCCTGATTTTCTTCATTCACCTCCTTTGTCCCCTGCTGCTCCTCTAGCCCCTGCCCAGGGAGGTGGATAAACCCCTCACACACACACACACCCAGGGGGACACATCTCTGCTGCTGCCATGAGCTCTGCTTTGGGTTCTCTGCTTTGTCCTCTGTCGGGGCAATCCCAGACAACAGCACAGACTGGGAGAGGAACTCACTGAGGGCACCCTGGCAGAAGGATTTGGGGGTGCTGGTGGGTGACAGCTGGACATGACCCATCCCTGAAACCCCCCACGTCCTGGGGCAGCAGGGGAGGGGAGGATTCTGCCCCTCTGCCCTGCTCAGGTGAGACCCCACCTGCAGAGCTGCCTCCAGATCTGGGGTCCAACAGCAGAAGGATGCGGAACTGCTGGAGAGAGTCCAGAGGAGGCCACGGAGATGCTCCAAGGGCTGGAGCCCCTCTGCTCTGGACCATGGCTAGGAGAGCTGGGAGTGCTCACCTGGAGAAGAGAAGGATCCAGGGAGACTCCACTGTGGTAATTAAAGGGGGCTTGTAAAAAGGAAGGACGACTTACTACATAGACAGACAGTGATGGGACAAGCAAGAATGGTTTTAAACCAAAAGATAAGAGATTTAGGTTAGACAGGATATTGGGAAGGAATTCTTCCCTGTGAGGGTGGGGAAGCACTGGTGCAGGGTGCCCAGAGAAGCTGTGGCTGCCCCTGGATCCCTGGAAGTGTCCAAGGCCAGGTTGGATAGAGCTTGGAGCAGCCTGGGATAGTGGAAGGTGTCCCTGCCCACAGCCAGCCTGGGGTAGTGGAAGGTGTCCCTGCCCACGGCAGGGGTGTGGAGTGAGATGATTTTTAAGATCCCTTCCAATCCAAACCGTTCTGTGATTCTCTGCTCCAGTTTTTTGGCCTCAGTTTGTGTCTCTTGTTGAGGCCCTCTCCCAGCCCACTCCTGAACCCAAATACACATTTGATGATAACTGACCCCTCAATCCATCACTCCATAGGGAAAAGCCAAGTATTAAGCAGTCTGTACAAGCTGTCCTCCCTCAGACCTGGGTCTGCCATGCCATGGTAACTCCTGTCCATGGACACCCAGGACACGCTGCTTGTGAGGACAGAAACCTGCTGGGGAGGGCTCTCTGCTGGTGCTGGAGGTTGGGATCATGTGGAGAGCAAATCCTTTTGTGACCACAAGGGAAATGTTGATTCCATCCTGGGATCTGAGGCACCTCTGGCCAGGTCCCCCCAAACTTCAAAGGAGGGAGCCTGCATCTAAACCACCTACTGAGAATGATCTGTTCTAACTCCTGAGTCAAGTCCAAGGATTATTTGGGACATTTCCAGCTGACCTGGTCCAAAACTGTGCTCGAGAGTGTGCTTGGAAACCAGCATTTGTTTAATTTACTGCTATAAATACAAGCAGTGAGGACCGAAGCACACAGCACAAGGAAGGGGAGACACTCATTGTACAGCCCCACTGGGTGCTGATTTCTGGTGGCAGTTTTTGGGTATTATCAGGAAAAACAGATCAGATTCTCCATGACTGAAGTACAAAGCTGTTCCCCTCAAGAAACAGCTGTTCTCTTCACTCTGGAGGGGGTTGTTGTGGCAGTGGAAATATGGATCTGCCTGTATTTCAAAGCAGAATGAATGCCCAGTACAGACTCCAGGAAAGTTCCTCATCAAATTTACCATTTTGGTACCAGTTCTGTCGTCAAACACCTGACCTTGGGAGGTGATGGGGAAAGAGGACTTCTGGTATAGTGAGGTCCCAAAATCCTGGTGATTTTCTCCAAAAGTTACCAGCTTCATCTTCAAAAACTCCCTAAAAGAACGTTTTGTACCACATCTCTCCCAGTTTGCTGCAGGGAGGACCCAACAGCTGTGAAGGTCCAGCATTTCATTGCATATCAAAGAATACAGAGTAGGAAAGGAGGTGTCTCAGACACAACAAGAGCTCAAACCAAACATTCCTGTGCTTACCAGATGCTCTGGACAGGATCTGGAATTCAGGACACTGCCAAAGTTCGATTGGAAGGCAGGTCTGGGAGACGGGAAAGGAAGGAGAAAGGAGTGGGAGGCTGTACAGCATCAATGTCACACCTGGGAGACATCAGAGAGGAGAGTTCATGGCTTATGGAGAAGTATCTGGAAGAAAACCAGGTGAGTGTGTGCACTCACTGCACAGGGTGTCCTTTATTCTGACTCGAGTTTCCCTCTCTGGGGATGTCACAACAACCCCCTTCAGCTCCACAGGCTGGGGCAGAGGGGTTGGAAAGCTGGAAAAGGCCCTGGGGGTGCTGCTGACATGAGCCAGGTGTGCCCAGGTGGGCAAGAGGCTGATGGCACCTGGGCTGTGCCAGCTCTGGGGTGGCAGCAGGGCCAGGGCAGTGCCCGTCCCCTGTGCTGGCTCTGCTGGGGCACCTCCAGTGCTGGGGGCAGCTCTGGGACCCTCCCAGCAAGAGAGACCCCGAGGGGCTGGAGCGTGTCCAGGGAAGGGAACGGAGCTGGGGAAGGGGCTGGAGCACCAGGAGAGGCTGAGGGATCAGCCCTGAGATGAAAAATTCTTACCCTTCCCTGCCCTCGGCTCCCCAGATGTGTCAGGAGCAATGAGATTCCTGCACTTTTCCATATAAAATGGCAAGTCTGGGCCACAAACCGCAGGGAAATGCTTTTGCAATGGGGTCTTTGAGGCCAGGACATGGAGGAAAAGGGAGAGAAGAGTAGGAGCTAGGGATGAGGCAGCAGGTCTCCAGGCCAGTAGGAGAAGCTGAGAAGGAACCTAAGGAAAGAAAGAAACTGACAGGAACTCCTTGAGAGTGGGAAGGGAGGCAGAAATAAACGCCAAGGGAAGAATTCCAAGGGATTTTAACCCACGCCAGGGCGAGAGCAGAGCAGCGATCCTGGAAAAACCATCTTTCACTATTAGGGTGGGGAAAAAACAGGTGAAGAAATTACTTCACACAGCAGTTACTTCTCTCCCGCTAACACCCATCCCAGGACAACCTTCTGAGAAAACAGGCTCCCTGTTCCCTTTCCTCAATCTGCCAGCTTCCATTTTAGCACTTTCCCTAATTATTTTCCCTGGTTTGCTGCTGACAAACAACTTCTGGAGAGGACAACTGCAGTTCAGTCCACAGCCTGGCTGGTTTTTGGGCTGTCCCTCACCTGCCTGAGGAGTGAACTCCTGCCACATTACAGCACAAGGTAGGTAGCAGCTGCCTCCACCTAGACCAGATATTTGGTGGGAATTTCCTGGAAGCTTTCCCAGTCTTTGGTTCTGTAGGAAAACCCATGGAGAGGGTCAGCATGGCCACACCCAAACTGCACGTTGGGACTAGAAAACAAATGAGTCAGGGCAAAGAAATGGGTTGAAAAGGAGTGTGGGGTGAGACCATGGGAGCAGCTTTCTCCTGGCAGGATAAGTGGACACTGGGGAGGTTCTGTGTGTGGGAGCTGAGCGTTCCCGAGTGGAAACGAAGAAGGGGTTGGATGTGATTCAGTAGGACTGGTGTGGGTGGCACTGTCCTGCCCTGTGGCAGCAGCCGCTTCCCGAGTGCCAGCGGGAACGGGGACGCTGCTGCAGGGTTTGTTAGAGGTACCCTTCAACAGATTAAATGGATTTTTCCAATTCTCTGCCTACAGCTTAACAAAACCTCTGACCACGTGTGCATGTGCATGTCACCTGTTTGTGAATCTCTCTCTCTCCCTAGAACCAGGCGAGACCCGAGCGCTGCAGTAAAGTGGAGATTTTCTTCCCAAGCCGAGCGCTTTCCCAAGTGCACCAGAGAACTTTAAGCAAACAATGGAATTTACAAGCACTGGTAGTGCTGCTGCTTCCTTTAGCTGTGGACTTGAAAGTGTCTGTGGGATAATATCTGCCACGATAAACTCCCTGGCTCATTGACTCCACGATGGGTGAGAAAAGGAAAGCTCCAGCTCAGCTCCTGCTTTACAGGGAACAATTCCTTCCCAATATCCCATCTGTCCCTGCCCTCTGGCACTGGGAAGCCATTCCCTGTGTCCTGTCCCTCCATCCCTTGTCCCGAGTCCCTCTCCAGCTCTCCTGGAGCCCCTTTAGGCGCTGGAAGGAACTCTGAGGTCTCCTTGAAGGTTTCTCTTCTCCATTATGAACCGTTCCAACTCTCTCAGCATCATTCCTTGATTCTTGTGTTACCATGGGCTCGATGAGGGAATCCTGTTCTTCCAATGCGTGGAAAAGGACACGGACTGGCAGTGAATGACAGCGGTGTCCCCAGACCTGGCATTCCCCAGCCAGTGTCAGTGGGGAGCTCACAGGACAAAGTGTAGACAAGAGAAAGGAAAACCAACGTGTAATTAAAGAGCTAATGAGCCCATCTTGGCTATTTTTAGTGCTCTTTATTTTCCAGTGGTTGCTCAAACAGCCCTGAAATGACAGTACTGGGTCAGCCTTGAAAGTGCAGCTCCACTTTGAAAAGTGAGCAATGTCCTTGTGGGTTTCCCTCTTTATTTCAGTTCAAAAGCTCTAAATCTAATTTGCTGTGTTTACAAAGCTGAGCCCTGCTGGGACTGTGAGCAGCGCTGGTTCTGAAATCTTCAGAAGGAACCTCCATCCTGCCACGAGAACATCCCAGACAACCAGGGCTAATGAATAAAACGGGCTGGAAATTGGCTGCATTAAAACAGTTTAAAACCCGTTGCAGGTCTATTTCCTTTCTTCACTGCTGACCTCTGTTTGCTGCTGCTGGATCCTGACAAGTCGTCAGCACATAATGCCCTATGAATAATATATCAAACACGCTCTGCTGGGCCTGGCATTTCCTCCTCCTTGTGGAAAGTGATGAACTTTCCTTGCAATCGTTTGCAAATCCAAAAAAAAAGAAAAAAGGTATCTGGAGCAGGGAAGTTTTTGTTTAATTTCAGCAGTTTCTACCTGGTATTTTTTGTGGGTCCTGTTGAAGTGAGCCATTGGCGTTGCTTTTGTGCTGCTCAACTGTTTCTTTTTGTGCTTCATGACCAGAGGAGTGATTCCTGCATCTACAAAAGTACCATTTTCTTCTTATCTCACATGTGTGGTAAATAACACTCGAACCCCTGGCAACAAATGTCTTGTGCAAATGAAATTTGCTGCCCAGTTGCTTCTCAGAAAAAAACCCACAACAATGGTGGAAGTGGATTAATTTTGAAATCTGAACCAGCATCTGCAAGAAATAATTTTTTTTCCTTTCCCATCTCAGTTTGAGCAAAGCAAGTGAGTGTTTCATGGGATCAAATGGGACACTTTGTTTTGCAGAGTGAGCTGCACTTTACTGAGGAGCAATTAGCACAGGGTTGGTTTTGTGGTTAAGTCATTGCATCAGGCCTGAGGGAAGATGCCTTCTCAGAGGGCTTCCTGAATTAATTCCCAAAGGGATCAGATCTGGAGAACTGCAGGAGCTGGAGGAGCCTTTGGGCAGCCACCTATCTCCCTTCCCCATTCTGTGGTACGGTCGAACAGTCCATCCAGGACACATGTGGCCATCAGGAAAGACAATCCCAGCACCCTCTAGCCATTCCCAGGTGTTCTGTACCCTGCCTGTTCTCCAACATGCTCAATCATGCTGATTCCTGCTTTTCCAGGTGGCAGCGGACAAGGAAACCAATCCATCCCTAGCAGCCTGCACTGCTGGAGGTCCTGTGTACTTTTCATTTCTGGACCAAACAAGCCCAGTTCACCCAAGCTCTTCCTGAGACCGTCTTTTCCAGTCATCTGTTTGTGTCCCTCCCTCTCCTTTCTGCTCCATACCGGGTCCATTCCTGATTTCCTGAAGAGCAGTGACCAGATATGAGCCTGTTGTTACAGCTGTGGGGCTTTTCCATCTCTGAGACTGGGAGCAATCATCCTCTTCCATCACAGGTGATGGGTTCAGAAAGAAATTGGTTCTTTTGAACCAGTTTTTACTACAGATTCTCATTTCGCTTGTTATTTTCTAGCTTTACTCCTTCCTCCTTTTTTTATTTGCCCCCAGTGTTGGTGCCTCTTGGTCATTCCCACTTTCCCAACTCGGCTGGTGCCCAGACGAAAAGTTTTGCTCCCTTAGTCACCAAAACCAGCACCATGGTCAGAGACAAAAATTGAGTTGGTTTGTGGAGGATTGTCCCCAGTGAAGTATTCAAGTGGTTTTTCATCACTCTGTTGTCCTCCAGTGCACAAACACTGAACCAGTTACAGAACTTCTGCAGGGTTTTCCCAGGGACTGGAGGCAAAGTAACTCCTCCGTGATTCCCTGAACTCCATCACTCTCCTCTTCCTCCCAGTATGATCATTACTGATTGAAAGGCTGTTACACGACAGTTCTCAAAATTTCCAGGCTGAGCTTTCACTGAGTTGCAAACCTCCCAGGAGAGGTAGAGCTCGCTCCTCCTACTCCCAAACCTTCACCTGCGTTAAATTGTGCTGAATATTCACTCAGGATTTCGGGGAAGACTGAAAACAAGAAACCTGCAAAGCCTTCAGCTCCTGCCAACACTTCTTATGGGCTTTTCACCTCCTCACCTACATCGAGGTGAGATCAAGGCCAGGTTGGACGGGGCTTGGAGCAACCTGGGATAGTGGAAGGTGTCCCTGCCCATGGCAGGGGATGGCATGAGATGAGCTTTAGAATCCCTTCCAATCCAAACCATTCCATGTTTCCACGATCCCATAAAGCTCAGGCTGATGAAATAACAAGAGCAATAATAAGAATATAAACACACCGCATTCATGGAATAGAAGGAAAACCATCAGAATTCCTCTCTGCTGCCTCTTTTGCCACGCTCCCTCCAGCGTTCCCAGCCAGCCACTGCCCAGCACGGCTGAGCTCTGTGCTGGCAGCACTTCCAGGAACAGCAACCCCTCTCCCTGAGCCTGTTGGTGCTCCTCAGTGCCCCAGTAGCTGTTCTTTGAGCACCTTGTCTCCTGGCTGCGGGCACTCGTTGTGACATCCTTTGCTCCGTGGGTCACACGTTGTTAATCTCTTGCTCCCTGCCTGCCGCTTGATGGGCGGCTTCTCCCACCAGAGCTCACCTCTAATCCGTGTGCTCCCTCGAATCAGTGTCCTAAATCAAAGCTGTCTTGTCGTTTTAAGGTCTCCAGGCAGTCCCTGTCCCTAGTGCTTCCATCACACCTCTCCCAGGACTCCCTCAATAAGCATTTCCAGCCTGGCCTCAGGCCATTTATCACACAACAGAGGCTGATTTGCCTCACAAAGCACTTGCTGCACGGCCGGGATTCACATCCTATTTCTTGCCTCGATTTCCTCCTCCTTTTTTCCCCCCTACTTTTCTTTTCCCGGCCGCCTCTCCTCTCCCTCCTCACATCTCCCTGGTTTATGGGGCATTGGAACGGGGCCCTTCTGCAGGGCAACAGAGCTGCTCCTTAGCTGGGAAATGTAATTCTCTCCCTCCTGACTTCCAAGGGTCTCCTCCAGGTGCAAAGGGGTCGGCAAGGTGAGTATCAGGCTCAGATGTGCCTCCAACCCTCCTCCACCTTCTGTTTCCCTTCCCATGTTCTTGGCTCTGTTCATCCCAGCTGCATCCTTCCCTGTGACCCCAGCTCAACCTGAGAGTGGCACCAGAGCAATCCCCCAAAGCCCGAAGGGACGCTGGAGCTGACAGCAATCCATAAGGACGTGCTGGGAGGAAAATTCCCTGCTCAGACTCCGAGCCCTGGGTGATCCTTGCGGGGCTGGCTGTTGGGAAACACCTTTTTCCAAGGAAGAGCCTTGGGAGGAATCGCTGGAGAGCTCCGAATGGAATGCCCACCAGGCATCTTTATCCCTTAATTCTTCAGGGAAGAGCTACATTTCAACCTCCCCAAGCACACTGGAAACAGGATTTTAGGCTGTTTTCTTAGAGGGCTGGAATCGCCCACAGCAGCTGTCATTTCTCTTGGCAGAAAATATATATTCGAACATTCATACATTTTTTCTTTCCTGTGACACCAGCTTTTAGTGAGGAATGTAACTGGGAAACACACATTGCCCCCGGATGGAACCTTTTCTCTGCCTAATTTCACTGCCCCCGTGCATATTCGTGGACTTAACTGTTTGATAAACTCCCAATTTTCAAGAACTGTGTCGGATAATTTGGACCTTGACCTCAAGCCTCCTGCTAAGTGAATATTAAATAATAATTACATCAGGTACGACCTCCTTTGTGTTTCGAGTTGTGATTCTTTGCCAGCCGGGAGTGAGAGCTCTGGAGGCAGAAGTGCTCTGATGCAGTCGAATATTAAGTTTTAAAACCAAACAAGAGAAAAATCCCAACCTCAAGGCATCCTTTAACAGAAATTACTTCACATTTTCCACCTCCAGTGATGTCTTTACAACCCAGCGAAGCTGTTCCAAACGTGGGGAATGCTGCTCCCTATTGGAGCGATCAGATATAACACTCAGCTCTCAGCCGGGAGACTTAAACCTCTCCAAAATTAAAAACCAGAGCAGAATTCGGCTGGTGTCAAATGGCTCACATGAGTGACCATCCAAACACTCGACACATGGGTGACAATACGAGTTCATTGATGTAAAAGAGGTCTTAGCGGGATAATTCATGGAAATGGCTACCACTGCCAGGAAGGGCACTTGGATCAGAGAATACAGGTGGGAGGATGAGGGATTATTTCAGATCCTGATGACTGCAAAGAGTGGCCACTACAGAGAATCCTCGGGAAATGATGGAAGGAGAGGAGGAGGCTTCCTACAGCTCCCTGAAAAGAGGAGGAAATGGCCTCAAGTTGTGCCAGGGGAGGTTTAGATTGGATAGCAGGGAAAATTTCTTCACTCAAAGAGTGCTCTAACATGGGAACAAGCTGCCCAGGGCAATTGTGGAGTCCCCATCCCTGGAGAGATTTAAAAGCCATGTGGATGTGGCACTTGGGGACATGGGGCAGTGGTGGCCTTGGCAGTGCTGAGGGCATGGTTGGATTTGGAAGTTTTTCCCAATTTGAGTGATGGTATGAGGGTGCTGGTGAGTGCCCTGTGAGCACTGGAAGGCAGACAAGGTGACACAGAGCTGGGAAGGGGCTGGAGCACCAGGAGCGGCTGAGGGAGCTGGGAAAGGGGCTCAGCCTGGAGAAAAGGAGGCTCAGGGGGGACCTTCTGGCTCTGCACAACTCCCTGACAGGAGGGGGCAGCCGGGGGGTTCGGGCTCTGCTCCCAGGGAACAGGGACAGGAGGAGAGGGAACAGCCTCAAGCTGTGCCAGAGAGGTTGAGGTTGGACATCAGGAGGAATTTCCTCATGGAAAGGGTGCTCAGGCATTGGAAGGGGCTGCCCAGGGATGTTTTGGAGTCCCCATCCCTGGAGGTGTCCAAGGAAGGCCTGGACGTGGCACCCAGAGATCTGGGCTGGTGACAAGGTGGGGATCGGTCACAGGATGGACTCAATGATCTTGGAGATGTTTTCCAGCCTTAATAATTCCGTGATCCTGTGTTGCTCTATGAAGAGAGAAAGAAGACTCTTCTATGGTTGATTCTGATCTCCAAGGATTTCCTCCCGGAGGAAAGCGTTCAGTGAAACTTTTGAACAGGAAAATCTCTCTCTCCCACGTAGTGAAGGTCTGGGCAGTATTTATTTGTTTTCACATCAGTGGACCCTGATGGATGTGACCTGAAAGTGCAGAGAACTGGCAATAAAGTCTGGGGAGAACAAACCCTGCGAGGATTCCTGGCAGTGGGACATGGCCTTAGAAAAGTATAAAAGCACTGGTTCAATACTTTTGTTTCAAGGAGGAAGTGGGGCAGCCAGAGCAGACAGTTTAACAGGACCTGAATATGAACTAATAAAAATAAATCATCAAGCTAATTACAAATTTAGAGATTTGCCAGGATCAAGCTCCATCGTATCAATGTAACTTTACTGACAGGCAGAAGGGGTCTTAGAGAGGAAAAGACACAGATATAATGTTTGTTGGCCTTGTCTATTAAAAAAAGACAAAAAAACCCACT